>WAAD01014720.1:758-37559 GCA_013389945.1 Fregata magnificens
GGGTCCAGAGGAGGGCCACAAAAATGATCCGAGGGCTGGAGCACCTCTCCTATGAGGACAGGCTGAGAGAGCTGCGGTTGTTCATCCTGGAGAAGAGAAGGCTGCGGGGAGACCTTATTGCAGCCTTTCAATACTTAAAGGGGGACTATAGGAAAGATGGGGACAATCTTTTTAGCAAGGCCTGTTGTGACAGGACAAGGGGTAATGGTTTTAAACTAAAGGAGGGTAGATTTAGACTGGATATAAGGAAGACATTTTTTACAATGAGGGTGGTGAAGTGCTGGAAGGGGTTGCCCAGAGAGGTGGTGGAGGCCCCATCCCTAGAAACCTTCAAGGTCAGGTTGGATGGGGCTCTGAGCAACCTGATCTAGTTAAAGGTGTCCCTGCTCACTGCAGGGGGGTTGGACTAGATGACCTCTAAAGGTCCCTTCCAACCCAAAGCATTCTATGATTCTATGGTTCTAAAATAAAAACACAAATTCAAGTAAAGGACATATTTCCAGGAATCTGAGTACAAGTTTTAAGCAGATCAGCATTCAAATAATATTTAGTTGAACTGGGGATGAGCAAACAAATGAATTCATCAAGATGATCCCATACAAATGAATGATAAAAAAGCCAAAAACTTCGGCTCAATGCAGTATATGAATATCGATTGTACCTCTTGAAATCTGGGAGATTCTTGATCTGCTTCGTCCCCATCTCTCTACATGCTAAATAATGGACATAGGGCATGCTTTTAGCTAAATCTGTGAAACTAACTGTACCAAATCAGCTACTGACTTGGAAGCCAAGAAGAAAAATAAAACATCTCAGTCTGAACTGTTTATTCAATTTTTCTTTAGAGAAACAAACAAGGAAGCCTATAAGCAGTGGTACTACCTTGGAAAGGCTATTCTTCCTTACTGCTACATGTAAATATGCTTAGATATAAAATGTTCCGAAATGGAAATCTGAAGCATTTAATTAAAAAAAAAAACAACAAAATCAAAATACTTTGACTTTTGATGAAAACATTTGAATTTTTGATAGGGTTTCTTGACCAAATTGTTGAATTCACACATAGTTTTGCTTAATCTAAATCAGCATTATTTGGAAGTGAATAAAATATTCAACTGACACATTTTACCAGCGGCTAACAATTTAAGCCGAAAATACTAAAAACCAGCTGGCCCATCACATTTCTTTCAGAAAACATGCTGTTTACCCCAATGCCAACTCTCCTTGTTTACTCACCCTCATTCTTTGTCCTGGAACAAGGTCTCTCGTACTTGTTAATTCCAACCCAGAAGATGACTAGGGAGCAGAAAGGAGGGATTCATGCATCTCTTCTTGTGGCATAGATTTGGCCAATCTCTCTGTCTCCTTTCCTCCCTCCTAGGCTCACTATTCCTCTGCAGTTTTCCACACCCTGTCCAGACTGGCCCATTGCCAGACATACCTGCCAGAAGTTAATGCCCCCTCATGCCTATGTAATTGATCTGCTTGTCAACGGGTCTTTAAACTGATGCTATTAAAGTGGGGGGAAAAAACAGGAGGGGAAATGGTTTATCTCTGGTGGATATACCAGTTCAGAGTCAAGGGGTGGAGGTGAGAAGTCCAGGAGAGCACAGTATGTTGAAGTTGGTAGTTGCTAGTTTTAAAAGAAAATGTGTAAAAGATTCCTATGGGGAAAGGAGGAAAGGGAAAACTGCTTGGTTCCCTTAATGAAAAAAGAGGTTCATAGAATAAACTTAACCCTTTTAGTTATAAAACTATTTTATTTAAAACAGTCAAGTATTTTTTAACATTGAAGTGCATTCTGCTTTAAAAAAGGTATGTGTTTCTAGTTGTGAGCTCAGCATCTTAACTAGTCTCAGAAGAGGATGAAGAGTGGTTCCTAGACCTGTTGTTTCAATCCGAGTGCTGTGAGACACATGTGACACCAGTCTTCATCACTATTAGACTTAACGCCAGTAATGTACACCATGAAGCTTAGTGGGGAACACAGCTCTTCAAACAGCCAAAGGCTTAAAAGCCAACTTACAGTCATCGTTTCCATGTATGCAGAACAAGAGAGAGCTCCAACCAGAGAAAGCACCATTTGAGATTCTCCTGAAATAGCACTGGGAAAAGCTCCAGGGAAGCCAATGAAATTACACAAGGGATTCATCTTTTTGGCAAGCATCATCTCTGCAAGGTTTAACATAGCAAACAGAAATACACCCTCAACAAAAGTAAAAATCTATTTCCAAACAGAAGTGTAGTAAGGAAAATATTACCAGTCCCTCAAAAAAAGATCATGAAATCTCAAACCTTGTAGAGTTTTGATAGTTTTAATTGTCTTCTGATGTCAGGGCATTTATGTTCACATCTTCAAGTTTTCTTCACAGCTGCTATGGCTAGGAGCTTTCTTTAATTAAAAACTAACACTCCCAGGCTGTATATAACCCAAGCGGATTTTATAGACTAGAACATCAGCAGTGACCCTGGGGGTGCCCGCCCACACAGCTGGGTTCACTTCCACTGAAAACTGAAGCAGAGAGGAGAAAGCGTGTGCAATAAGGTCTCATCCCAGCATGGAGCTAGGGCAGGTGCAGGGTTCGCGCAGGGTTCCTGCACAGGTCCCAGAATTAGGAAGCACTCCTCTCAATAGTTCTTAATAGAAGAACTATTGCATCTGATAACAAATCAGTTCTAATCTCAATCTCAAAGCTGACAATTTAAGGAAAACACACCAAATGAGATAAGACTATGATTGAAGATACAAACTGGCAACACTCAAAAGTACTATTTTTATACAATATGTTCATGAAGTATTGACTGTGCTATATATCTGTAACGTGGAGCCACTGTCTGGGAAAGTTACAGCCTTGCACGAAATTTGGGCAAGTAATTCCAAATCTACCAACTATTATTATTAGAATTTGACCAGTTGACTCAACACCACTAACAAAACTGCAAAATGAGGGTGAACAAAAATGGAATTAATAGATCATTAGGCTGTATCAATTGAAGTCCCACATTCTGTTCTACACCTAGGCAAAACTCCAGTCAGCTCCAGTGAAGAATATAAGAGCTGGACTATGTTGTAAATGTTAGGAGACACACTGAAGCTGTCTGAAGAACTCACAAGTCTTCTATGTCAAAATTTTTACTGAAATTGTCTTTCTAACTGTCAGTTATTGTAGCATTGCAGTGAAAAACAAGCTGTTAAAGAGGGGGGAAAAAAAGCACCAATCTTTTTCCTTAGGGCGCAGTTATATGCTTTTATTCTTCATTTGGTAACCCATATCTGTTATTGTTAAGTTTTCTGCATCATTAAGAAAGCTGTATGGTATCGTACAGCTTTCTGTTTTGGTTGAGAATGAGAGTTATTTGAAAGACATGGAAATTTCATTTAATCAAAATTTCAGCTATTGGTAACTGATGCGTTGCTTGTATGTGTCCAGCTTCTGCAACACCTCAATAAAATGGCCAATTAAAATATTACAGGTTATGCTCACTTCAACTTTGAAACAGACTTGACAATTATATTTGCAAATACTAACCAGCATCCTGAATCACCAACACTGTAAAATCCCACTTCCTAATACAGGCTGATATTCAGTGCTGATATTTCTTTTTGCTTTCAAAGATAAATCAAAATCTAATGAAAATATGGAAACTATTTTGACAAAAAGGAAATCTGCCTATTTATTACTGCTCCTCTTGAAATATTCTAAAACTCCAGCTTTTTGTTCTGAGGGTATGAATGGGATATCTATCTGGTATCACTAAAATTTAGCAAAGGGCTGCCACAATTCACCAATACTGATCAGAATAATTTGCAAATGTTCAAAAAGAGCTGCATCAAATAATCCTTATCTGAATTCAACACAACTGCAATGATAAAAATACAAGATAAATAAAAAAGAAACGTAAGAAAAGGAAAAAAAAGGAAGAAAAGAAATGTTTTTCTTCATTTTGTTGTAAGCATTCTTCCTAAAGTTACTGCTGATCTCCCACACTTCCTTTATGTGAAACTGCATCACTGCAGCACGTGTTACAGCTCTGGTCTAGTTTGGATCAGCAACAGCACCACATATCATATGATTGTGGCTCAACACCACAGTATTTGCTTTTATCATATTGAATAAAGGCAACTTGACTATCTACCTTTACCTTTGAACTTAGATTTCTGCTCTCATCTTTTACTCTACAGAAGAAAAATATATTGACTGAATATTTTTCGTATAGATCTTTTTAACTATATATGCTACCAAGTATTAAAGTTAGAGAAGGTAAGTATATGAATGGCATGTTATGTTTTAAGTGCAGGGCAGGGAGGTTTGTGTCAGTCTAATTTCTGTGGTCATTTAGTCCCACGCCTGACTGGCCTGAAAAACATCTGACATCTGAACATAGGAATTTTACCTATAGAGAGCTGCACTGTGTCAAGCAAAGAACGTTACTGATCATGGCTTTTATTTGAGGGTTTTAGTTGGATGTTTAGATATACCACAGAAGATGTTGACTATTGGGGTCAAAGCAGTGATATAATTCAAAATTCAGTGGGAATTTTAGTAGAGAAAGGGAAGCCTGAGTGTGGCACTGATGATCTGTGAGGCAGAAGACATTTCCCAGTAACATGTACTGGACTGTGCCTAAGCATGGCAGACTTCATTTCCAGATAGACAGCACTGTTGTAACACAACGGAGAAATTATTAAGGTGTGAATAATTAATGCCAGATTAAGATAAAGTCTTTTAACTAGAGACTGAAAATACTCACTTGCAGATGGGGACAAACTCCTAGTTTGCTGAAGGATCACAAAACTTGTACAAAAAATATAATCCAATTATTTTCCTTTACTGAATATCCTAGACTGTATGCAGTTTGTTAGTCTAACACCTTTACCTCTCTATTCCTAGTCCTGCATTTATGTAAATCCACTTACTTAAAATAAGTTATTCATAGCTCCCATTAATGTACATGAGATCAGAATAAAGTTCCACTTTATATGTAAACACAGGTGAACATGCATCTGTATACAGTGCTATACTATGCATCACAGTACCTCTACTACAGTTGTTCAGACCCAAATTGTATTAATATTTTCTCCAACCCGCCAAAGGCAAAAAGACACATAAAGGGAATAATATTTCATCTCTCCTGCTAATAAAACAGTAACAGATGAATACTGAAGTAGGAACAATATGCTTCACTTTTGTGGTGGTGTGCCAGTAACACACCAGCTGCAAACTCTACAAGGCCTGAACATTAGCACAGGAAAAAAAAACCCAACCCCAAAAAAGAAACTCCTGATACTTAGGAAGACAACAATGTGAATGAAATGTTCCATGTACCAAGCATTAAGAGCCCAGCCCAACTCTCTCTGAAGTCAACAGGGAAATTCTCATAACTAAATGTTATGAAACAGGGCACATCCGCATCTGCAGTAAAGCCACTTCTAAGGGACAGCCCTCTTTCTGACATTGACCCTCACTGAAAGAGAATAAAACACTATGTGAAAATGAAAAATCCTGTATGAAATCAGTTCAGACAACATTAAACTGTATCCATACACACTGAATAGCTGATACTGCTTTCATCATATTTTGTCAACCACTGTGGTAGTTAGGATTGATATGTGAATACTTGCTTAAACATCTTTACTTCAGCTCAGTGCTTCTATAAAAATGCTTTGGTGGCCAAAAAAACCCCTATTCTAAGCAGGTTATCATCTTTACCGCTTTTTTGTTTTCTACTTATCTTTTCTGCAAAACTGGCAGTTCTTCAGGACTCCGTGCTGTTGCCTCTCATATTCTCATCATTTATTGAAAATCTGCCTGAAGGCTGACTTCACAAGCATGGCAGTAGCACTATTTATTTACCAGCCTCTTTTACTCTGCTATCGGAATTGCAGCACTAGCACAATCTAAGCAATTTATAGAGTGAATCCAGAATCCTAGCTCTTCCAAATAAAACGTGTGACTGAAAGCAGGTAGTACAAACAGCTCATGACCCACTGGGAGGATGTGACTAATGTGTGGCTGTACTATTGTCCATTGCTGGATACAATTAAAAGAGGTTGCCGTATATCTCTGGCCCAAAACCTGCTAGTTACTCATCACTTAATCTGATTTCTCAATATAAATATTTCAGGGAATTTTATTGATTTGTTTGTTTATTTATTTATTTATTTGGTTGGTTTAGCGATTTTTTTTTTTTCCCCAGGTTATTCTATTTCTGCATCCAATAACACACAAAACATTATTTGTGCTTGCCCTGGAAAGAAGTCCCAAAAGGCTCTAAAGTCCATCAGGGACTAGCTGATCAGGAGCGCTGATATTACTGTGTACAGACACAGGCACTGAGCATTATCCTCCTGCAGAAAACTTCAGTTAGCTGGGACTATAGTGAATTATTTACATCCTGCTTTCTATTTTACAATTCAGCTAACCCCAGGGAGAAGTAAAACTCCACCCACACAAGCAAAATCCTCCAAACCCTCTTTTTCTCCCTGTTCTTTTTCCTATTATTTGGACTGCTCATAACCTATGAAAGTTTTCATACAACATCTATAATTTCCCCTATATCCCGATTCTCCTGTGTTCTCCTCTAAACCAATATGCAATCTGAAATTTCCAGGCAATTTGAAATTTCCAGGCAACTTGGATGATTTGATCTCCTTTTGTATCCTATCAACCTTCCCTGCATTTTTTTATTTAGCTAAGTCCACGGTATCATTTCACATCTTCAAGGCCTCAGCTGGGCCCAAGAAGCCCCCCACTTCCTAGTTAACAGGGTTTTTTTCTTCCCATTAAAGAAATGTGACACTGTCTCAATATTTCTTTTAGCTATATTTCTGTAACTGCTTTATTATACCTTGGTTATCGCATTTCCCTTTCCTCTTTCACTACTTTTCATCAATGAGCCCAAGTTACAATTTCTGATGGAATCCATGTAAGCTTTGGTAGCTACGGCACACTCTTGCCAGACATTTCAGCAATTAGACCTTTGCTTGTTTTTGAAAGCACAGATCGAAACAGGCTGCCTGTATAGCAAATGTAACTAATATAAACTGGATAAATATCTCTGCATTCAAACATCACTTCGCATTCTGTCAGAGACATGCGAAACGTGAAGAATTGCTTCACTTATCGGTCTTATATTGTATTCAAAATTTGCTTAGTTCAACCTTTTTGAATACCTGATTTCAGCACTGCCACATATGAAACAAAAAGCAGGCTCAGAATCTGCCATCTTTACAAAGCCTTAATAAATATTTCAGTTTTGTCTTAAAGAATGCCTTTCAGGTGCTCTGTCTCCAAGGCAGTGCAGAGATGGCTGCCAGCAGGAAAGTTTTTTTAATTGTGGTTCAAATCAAGAGTGAAACTTCCTCACAGTTTGGCAAGGTCAAACATTGTGGGGTTTTATTTCATATTCATCCTTTCTCTGAAGAATATATGTATACAGCATTGTCTAGCAAAGAGCTGCAAGCAGATTATTACATATTTTAAATTGCAAAGCATTTAAAATAACAACCTTCTCCGAACAGCCTTTGGGCTTTTTAGGTAATAAGAGATAATGGAAGGCATTTATAGAACAGCCAGAATTTCAGCAGCAATAGATCAAATGTTAAAAATGAACGGATTTCTTAAGGAACATCTGTTCTGTTTTCAGGATATCCCATCATCATCTTCTCTTCACCTTTTCCTTATGAACGTCTGCTTCTTTTCATTGCTAACCAGTATTTGGTATTTCAAACACAAATGAACGTGGGCAGGTGAGGTGGAGGTGTCACACTACATGTAAGGGAGAAGTTTGATTGTACAGCCCTTACAGTTAGTGATGATGTGCTTGAGAGCCTCTGGGTAAGGATTAGGGGAATGGAAAACAAAGGAGATGTTGTAGTGGGTGTCTACCACTGATCGCCCAGCCAGGATATAAGCACTGATGAGTTATACTACGGGCAGTTAGGAGAAATTTCTGGATTTATAGCTCTGGTCCTTATGGGAGATTTCAACTTCCCAGACATCAACTGGGAATATCATACTGCTGTGGTGAGCAGGTCTTGGAAATTCTTGAAGTTAGTAGGAGATAATTTCTTGTCACAGGTACTCAGTGAGCCAACTACTAAAGATGCCCTCCTAGACTTGCTATTTGTGAAAAGAGAAGGACTCGTGGGGACTGTGACGGTAGGTGGCTGTCTTGGCCCCAGTGACCATGAAATGGTTGAATGCATGCACAGCAATGGCAACACGGAGTAAATAGATGGAAAGGTTATTTCTGGGAAGAGCCTGGGTACGGAATAAGATTGTTCTCCAAAAATACATTTTGCCTTACAGTAATCATTAAATTTTCTTGCCAAGAGCTTATGAGGTTATGAGCTTAACAAAAGTGGAACTTAATGTACAAAAATAAATCACTCAAAACAGATTATATACATCTCTATGGGATATACACAGTACAGATATGTATTACAATGTTTAATAGCAGAGTTTGAAAAAGAAAATGCATTATGTGCTAGAGTTATTCATATGGTATAAAAAGCTACTCAGTTGTTTGGGGTTTTTTACAAGTAAAGGCTCTGGTTGTCTTTGGAAGAAAAAAATGAATATCTAATATTTGAAATGCAGCAAATAATAGCTTTGAAAAAAAATAATATTTCTCACCTTCAATCTGTATTCAGTAAACAAATATTCTACCTACAGCTGAAATAAATAGATAATAAAATATTCTAGTAGGACAGCTGAAGCAGCAAGCCATTACTCCGCTCTGTTGTTCAGTTTAGATACTTCTTAGATTACATGTTCAAAAGTTGTTGTTCAGGAACTGCACTTAGAACAACCCATTAACAGCAAGAGTATTTATGGAAAATACTGTCTATGTGCCATTTTAAGCATTACTCTTGTTTATAAGTGTATAGACAATTGTTTCTTCTATTTTATGAAGTGTGAAAGAATCAGTCACTTATGTTATATTAACTCGTAACTATAAGAGTTAAGAGAATCAGAAAGTGACATCTTATGGTAATGTACTCCACATACTGCTACTCGAAAAAGCAAGTTTTACAGTCAGATTCCATTTTTTCTCTCAACAGCCAAAGACAAACCCAAATCCAATACAAAATACAACTAGGTTATGACTTGTTCCATATGCTTGCATAAAACCATCACTGTTGCACGTTACTTTTTTGTTGTTTATATACTGTCCAAGGTATAAATTGTGGCTATCTTTTTTCCCGTTAGGCCCACTAGTCTACTGGAAAGTAGTAGACATTAAGAAAGAGAGAGTTGCTAGCCCTACTAAAGACACTTGTGATTATCATAAAATTTTACTTCCAGTTTCATTGACCAAATTGAATTATTCCCAAAGCCAAATCATATTTCCCCTTCAGTGCATATCGTCCATTCTTCAAGGTAATCCCGGACTTAGTTTTAATATTCCTTTAGACTATTAGATGGGAGTTTTAGGCACTGAAGCTTACCCTGAGTGGGTACGTTTTAAGGCAGTGTAGTGATAATCATCTTTGCTTTTTGTGATGACTGGCTGTAGAAATATTTGGCACACTAACAGAGAATATTTATTGGCATTTTTAAACTATGTTACCTGTTCATTATTTTTTTCAGAGGATTAGTTTCTATCCAGATCAGCTAAGTTAAGTTTTAAGAGGCTTTCTCATATAAAACCTGCAGTGAGAAAGCTGTCTGACAGTTTTTATGAGCTTCCTTTTACAAATTTGAAACCAAGGAAACACACCTCTGTAAACACAGACTAGGACATTGCTAGAAGTTAACAGTTTGGATTTTGTCTCTTCACACTCAAGCATGAGTCTGGCATTCATCAGATTATTCAAATGTATCCAAATGATAAGAAATATCCAGGTGCCAGGCACTAGAAAACCATTGAACTGAGACAGAATGAACAAAAAGAGGTAGACTCAGAAAAAGGGGTATGGAAGAAAAAGCAAATTAGTAGTTCAAAACCAGTAAGTCATCAAGCTGAAATAATAGTGTATATCTGAGAGTGCAGTTTATCTATAAAATGACTGAATTACTAAAGGGAATATGCAATGCTGCATTAAAAAATATTTTGCAAGGGGACAAAATGTCATACCAAGTTACTTAAGTTTGTAATGTCCAGAGAAGACTGTAGGAAAGTGCAGAAAGACCTAAACAAGAGCATTATGATAGCATAATTGAGTATTTAATATGCAGACTGAAGAGCATACACATTTAAGAGAAATATATAAACCACCTGTACAGTTTAACTGTATCCAAAGACATCTGCATGTTATTACAGAAAGCCAGATAAACTGCATTAAAAAATAGAAAAAAAATATCCAAAATCCTGCTGGTACTACAGACAAAACTTCTATATGAATAAACAGTACAGTCTTGCCTGGTGTATTCTGTGCAGCACTGGACACCTACCCTGTAAAAATATGTATCATCAGACTCAGAAATATTTGGTTATCAACAAAGAAAGATGAAGGGATGCTGTAAGGATTTGTACTTTACATCAGGAAGAGGAATACTAAGTAACATCAAGTATATAATGTGTATAATGGGTGGGACACTGAACAACTATCGTCTCTGACTTGTGACAGGAGAATAAGGACCTATACAATCAAACAAAAAGAAAGTAAATTCCCAACTGATGAACAGCATTTTCACACAAACAGAAATAAAACTAAGGAACTCATTGCCAGAGGCTGTCAGATTATCCACCAATGTGCAAAAGTCAGACTGAAAATTTGCATTCCACTGAAGGTATCAAGTGGTAGCATAAGACTGATAAAGATCTTGGAAACGACATTAGACTGGCTACTTTAAAGACTTGGCCAATCTCTAAATAGAGATCAAAAGCCTCAGTACGGGAGGAGTCTGCCAAGCTCTTACTTCTTTCCTTGAAGGACTGTGCATTGTTAACTCATTTGACAAACAGCTAACTGACATTGGGCCTAAACCTAAATGACAACTCTTGTATTCATTAGTGGAAAACTCAACTTGAGTAACTCTCTGAAATTCCTAATTCTGTCCATAGGGTAAACCTATGGACTTGCAGTTTGACCCAAGCACAGGAGGATAAAAAACGTGGCAGAGCAAGAAATAGTCCCCAAGCAAAGTATATCGGAGTTTAGAAATTTTGGTTTGAAGAAAGGTCTGATTTATAGAATCATAGAATCATTAAGGTTGGAAAAGACCTCTAAGATCATCAAGTCCAACCATCAACCCAACACCACCGTGACTCCTAAACCAGGCCCTGGAGTGCCACGTCTACACCTTTTTTGAACGCCTCCAGGGATGGTGACTCCACCACCTCTCCAGGCAGCCTGTTTCAATGTTTAACCACTCTTTCGGTAAAGAAATTTTTCCTGATATCCAATCTAAACCTCCCCTGATGCAACTTGGGGCCATTTCCTCTTGTCCTATCGCTAGTTACTTGGGAGAAGAGTCTGACACCCGCTTCACTACAGCCTCCCTTCAGGTAGTTGTAGAGAGCGATAAGATCTCCCCTCAGCCTCCTCTTCTCCAGACTAAACAACCCCAGTTCCCTCAGCCGTTCCTCATATGACTTGTTCTCCAGAGGTGTTTAGGTGTATCACCAAACCTAAAGGCTATAGGGTGAACTTAATCAGCATCAGATATTCTTTACTACAAAAAAAGACAGTTGTCTGGTGACAAGGCCAATCATACCTTTTGTCTCAATATTCCTGCTGAAACCAACACAGTTTTATTCCTGCAAAGACTGAAGGACCAAGTCCTCAATAATTAAGTACAAATATGATTGTTAGAGCATCTACATTAACAGAAGGGGCTGTGAAGTGTAGTGGATTCTTTTACATTGCAGCTGGCACATGGCTATTGGAGGTTTATAAAGGAGAAGCAGGGTCAAACTGAAAAGATGGGTGTCCTTTCCTCCTGGACTAGTCCATTCCTCCAGCAACACTATTTGAAGAATTATCACCTCTGTTCTTCAGATGATTTGTGTTTTGATTTGGGATTACCCAAAGGATTAGAAAGAAGTCCCATGGAAAAGACTTCAGAAGCACTGAAACTTAGCACTTTATTTTCATTCCCTGATGAAACTGGTTGTAGCCGTCAGTTTATAGTCACATCTATCATAATATGCTTGTGCACCTCCTTCCAGCTGGCTGCTTGTTTAGCTTGTTTCCCCAGTGGTTTTAGTGTTAATTAACAGAACACTGTGAAGTTCTATGGCCTGTGAATTAATTTGGTTTCTTCCCAGGTCTTCCAATAGCCAGAGCCACCCCTCTTTCAAAATGAGGTAGAGATAGTAAACCAGACCTTCAGTGCTCAAACGAAAAAAACCCAAAAGAATAAAATACTGTCTTCCTCCTGTTACCTGTAATTTAAAATAACTCCCAAAACACACAAAGTATGTTTAGAGAGGAGACATTGTTTTAGAGAGGAGACGTTTTATTCTGCGCAGGGTGCAAGGTGGAGTATTTCCACAAATCAAGCACCCCTACTGAAGTTCATTCTGACATTCATACGTAACGGTTAACACACCACGCCTATCTAATACGTAATCATTAACACGACTAAGCATCCTCATCTTCCATTGGCCTGTATTTCTTTCGCTTAGTTTTAAAGCTACAGTGTGATTTTAATTAACTGCGCACGCTCACAAGGAGTGTTGGGGGGTAGTCCTTTCATCCCTCAGTTGGGTCGGTGGTCGCCATCTCCCCCCGCCAGAATTACCTTTCCCCCAGCTACCGTGCTTCAGTGCCTTCTGGGGCAAGATGTTCCCTTTTATCACTAGTGACTTCACACTTGTGGACTTGTTTATCTTAACCTCCTCATTTGTAGCAGGATATTTCCATTGTTGGTCCTTGAAGTTATCCTTTAGGAGGCTCTTGTTAATGAGGCATGCAGTGCTAACATCCTCTTATCTGGCCTAAACATTATTAACTACCTTGAATATTCTAAATTCTCATGTGTCAGTTTCTACTCCTAACTGTGATCCTTTCTTAACTGTTAATAACTCCGACACTATTTACATTTCATCCAAGGCAAATATATGTTTGAGGCAACGCTGCCAGCAGGCCAGAACTGGCAGCTGTAAGCTGGAACAGTAAGTCAGCACACATATGAGCCTATGCTTACACAATAGATGGGCAGTCTGTATTAGTGAGGAAACCTACTTCAGCTTCAAACTCTCCAAGGATTGCTGCAAAGTAAAATCTTATTTTAAATATTAAAAACTAACTTCTTGATACTATCTTTCGAAACAACAGCACCTTTACTCAGCGCAGCCTGAAAAGAGCATGAAACAGAGCTTGTACAGCAGCCTCAGAAGGGACAAAAAAACCAAAGAAAAAAACCTCAGAGTAGACCCATCAAAGGACTGGCAGCAGAAAAAGCAGGCAGGGAGAAAAGGATCTGATGGTGGGTCTCATACCACTGTTAAACAAAGATAATTAGTGCAAGTCACTGAGTCACCAAGTCCTGCAGGTTTTTTATGGTGGTGCTATCAGTCTATATTGGAGTCAGTCTTGAATTTCAGTGATGCAAGCAAGAGGGAGACCCACCATGAGTAGGTCTTCAAGTATCTCTGTTACACTGGACTTGGAAAATTAACCACACTTTTCTACTTAATCAGCTGATGATATTTCATTCTTTATTATTTCATGCATCACATTTTACTCTTTCTTTTAATCACCTTTTCTAAGGGCTAAGATTCTTGATTGTCATCACATACCCTTCTAGAGTCATTGCTTTAGGTGTGTACAGGTTATTAGGTATGTGCAGTCCAGCCGCCTATTGCACAGTGTGAGGCCCAAAAGGTGTCCTAAATGCCAAAAGTCTCGAGTTTTGATAAAAGAAGCCTTCACTGTAAGGTGCCTCACATGTCTTTTCCATTGTGCTTCTGATATTTGCTTCTGGATAAAATATAATTACCTGTTCTTATCACCAGGGCAGTGGGAGGCAATACTATTTACTTCTGATTTTCAGTCCTCTGGAGAACTGCTAAGGGTCACTTCATTTACATTTAGATAGAGCAGCCTTTTACCAATTATTATTTTATTGTTGTGTTTTAAATATCAAGTGTGTAAAAGTAATTTCTAGCTCCAATGTAAATATATTAAACAAACAAAAGAGGGAAGACCCACATTCAAGTTCTAACCCCAGTTCCTATCCTAATTTAAGCGGGAGAGATGGGCAGCTTCTTTGCTGATTAAAGAAAGATGCTATCAAGCAGCTTCTCGTATTCTCCACTCAAATGACCGCAATTCAAGTTAATGGAGGCATGTGGATGAGAGCTTGAAAGTTACCCTCACTTTTCCCCACAAAGCTGAGCTGCAATCATTAATCAGTAAGGGAAAAGATCAGAAGAAAAGGGAGAAGCAGAGGGCAAAGTGCTTGGTGTTGGTTCTATTTTAGAGGAATCCTCCTGATCCAGGTTGGTCTCTGTATTAGTTTTAGGACTGCTCAGTGCAGCATAGAGCAGTCACAACAGAAGGCCAGGCATAGATTTACTGGACACAGTAAGTTCCCTTCTTTAGAGGTAGTGTCTTTTCCTTTCTTTCCATGTTACGTCTAGAAAATCAAGTTTTCTTATTGTTACCTGGGACAGAAGGTACCATTTTCCTGGAGAGCGTTTAACACGTGAAGATTAGGAATTGTATACTCCAGTATACAAACAGGGTCAGAATATTCAGTGATGCATAATTAACAAAGTATCCATGAAAACACACTGACAAAGACATTTTGTCTGTCATCAAAAACTAAAGTTTAACTACAGATCCTATTTTCTCCTTTGTCATCAAAAGTTGAGGTGTGATTTTCCCATTTTGGTATGAAGTCCAGTTTTAAAACTTAATTTCTTTCTAAATTTATTCTGATTTTGTGAAATACGTTCTCAGTATATCAGATACTAAATGCATAAATGTTATTATTTGTTACTTTATTAAGCACATCTTTCAGGAGTGAAAGGAAAAGGAACCTGACTGCAGGGCAGTAAGATGCACTCATGTAGAAATTGCTTTGCTCACGTGTTTCAGCTTCCCACCTCAGGGAAGGAAATCTTTGCAAAAATGGCTGCCATCATACCTCACATCTGCATCCTGCTTTGATCCCCTAGAGACATGACTGCCAGCTACTCACAGCATTTCCAGGAGAGAAAATATGCATTGGGATATGATCCCACAGTTCCGTATGATAAGTTTGATTGTTATCATTCACCTGATGTGCCAGTACCAGGCTAAGCAACCAGTTGTCTGGATGAGTTGATCTTATTCAGAGTACTGCGAAGATCAAACTAAAAGCTTAGGGAGAAATAATGAAGAATAGATGCACTCCATGAAACTGTTTTTAATGCTTTTACAAAAATAGCGATAAAGTAATTTAAAATCAGACTCCATTACATCTGAGAAACACACAAGAACTCCTTTAAAAAACAGTGAAATATTTTTTTTAAATGATTGATTTTCATGTGTACTATAGATTCCCTTATTTGAATTTGAATATTTTGCTATTTTGGATAACAAATTATTCATCTTATTTGGGATTGCTGATGTTGAAAAACTAGCTAATGAAACTCAAATAGCATCTTTCTAGAAAACTGAAATAGATTAATTATTAATACTCAGCTATCAGGTTTCAGATTTATTTTGTATTATTCTTAACATACACTTTCTGTCATTGCTGGGTTTGCTACTTTTCTCTACATCTACCCATGACTCACTGTTGCTTGCAAATCAGAAGCGTACGGTGACTGCTCCAACCATTTGTGTGTTTGTCTTGTAAATAATTTTAAGCTAGTTTTTCATGTTGTTTTCTTTCCCCTGCTTTGAAATTGAGCCAGTGATTTCCTGTTTTGCTGTGATATCCAGCAAAAAACCTGCTAGGATATCACAGCTATTGTGGAGCTCTGCCAAACGAGTGAGCCCACACAAAATGGCACAGGTCAGTGCCATCATATGAAACGATCTTGATGGCTTTAAAAATGGTACATTTTTATCATATTGCACAAGACAAACTGCACATGTGGTTTCTTTGACTGTATCTATGGTGGTCAGGCTGGGTGCATAAATACGTCAAGAAGAAACAGAACTCCATGAAAACCAAGCCCAGAGCATACCTTTATTTTAGATCCTGTTCATACTAGCACATCACAGATTATCCTGGCTGGTATAATACATCCTGGTTTTTCTTAAGAAAGCATCAGTGTCTTCACAATTTTACTTAGCAACTTAAGTAACAACAATGCTCTGAGACTATAAGAAAACAGACAGGTTTTGTTTCAAGAGGACTACCTTACAAAAAGGTAAGCCTTGAGGGCCATGGAAGACAGTAGAGGAAAAAGTACAACTTCTGAGGGACTGAGGAAATGGCATCAAAGCACATCTGTTGAGGTGTGGGTCTTCGACTACTCCAGACAGCTACTGATGTGAAGATACCAAAGATAAAGTGGTGACAGAGGAAGAGAGGACAGGGGAAAATAGATGGGTAGACACGTAAGAATGGGGACAAGGGAATATGGGGAAAAGTAATAGTGGGCCTAGGGAGGAATGTGTAAATAGGCAAAAGCACTCAAGGCAGGCAAAATTACAGACAACAGGAACGAAATGCAATTAATGAGGGTTAAAGCAAAATCAGAAGGAAAGGAGGCTCTTTAGGAAGGAGGGACTGGGAAGGCAAGGAGAGGGATTTGCCCTTTATGTGAGAGAGTGGTGGGGATGCATGGAGCTCTGCCTAGGGACGGACATGAGCCCGCTGACAATTTACAGGTTAGGATTAGTGGGCAGACCATCATGGGCGACACTGCAGTGGGCGTCTGCTACAGACTTCCTGTTCACGAAGAAGTAGATGAGGTATTCTTAATGCAACTAGTTGTTAGCCCATGTGAAAACCTATGAGCTCTTCAGAGGCCCTGGGTATGCAGTCTTGCGACCAGAATATGCTGAAACTTCCATTTTAGTCACCAGTAGTGACTACATTAAAGTTATAAAAGATATGGCTACCCAGTCTACAAATATGCCTTTTTTTTTTTGCTCAGTAATCAGGCACACTAAAAGCAAACTCAGACCTGCTCCGAATGTCTTTGCAGCCTAATGGGAATCTTTCCATTGACTCCAGCAAGAGCTGGATAATAAATATTGCACCAAAGATGTGCAAGGCAGGCTCATTGTGCAATATATTCATAACAGTGACATTTTACTGAGCTGCAATGGGCCATGAGTCATGTACTGCTAGATGTCATAGTCTGAAGACAAAAAACGTTATACACATAACAAGGAGGGGGAGGAGGGGTATGAATGTTGCGCAGAATAACTACAAGTCAGATTTCCTCAAAAGCCACAGAAACCAAAATCCAGCCACAAGTGCATTCAAGGGTCTGACAGCAGTGAAATTTTAAAGACTCAGTAAATCAGGAGTGAAGGAATTGCCCACCCAGCCATCTGGGGTAGTTACGTCATGAAATATCTAACTATTCTGAAGCAAAGAAATGACGGTCTGATAAAGGCCTCTTGTTTTGCAATAGGTCAGAATATTATCCATAAGTTTGCTGAATACAGTCCCAAACAGGTTCAATATTCTAATGCACATGACCAAGTACTGCTCTGTAACAACTCCTTAACCACAGACTCATGTATGTAACCATTAAATATAATCATTTTAGTGACCAGAATCCAACTAAGGCTGACTCTGCCTCAGATTTCTTTTTAATATTTCAGGGACTGACTCAACCCATGATCCGAACATCCATAAGTAACAACCCTTTGTCAACTGGAACAGAAACTGAATCTAAGCTTCTCTAACTCTTTCAGTAGGCAGTTAGCAGTGTACAGTGAGGGCTGGCTGGTCCCTAAGGGATGCGAAGGTAGGAGCCGAGCATGATGCCCAGCCAGCAGGGCAGGCTTCTTGCCTGCCAGGGCCCAGCCCCATGGTACCCAGGCAAGGTGAACAGGGCAGGACAGACCCAGAGATGGCAGCCAGGCTCAACCAAGAGTCCAGATCACCAGGCAAATTCATGGTGATGAGGCAGGGCTGAGGTCAAGCCAGGAAATCAGTCTTCAGGTTAGGGACTCGATCAATGCAGCGCATGGCCAGGTAGGACAGGGCTGTGGCTGAGCTGGAGACCAGCAGTCCTCCGACATAGCTCAGGTGGGGACTGAAGGCCCTGGGCTGAGCTGAAATCAGGCTCCCAGGCCCATGGGCAGGGGTGCAGGCAGAAGCCCAAGGTAAGGCTGATCAGGACCATTAAGGTCTAGTAGTACCCTGATAAGTTAAGTCTATGTTCCTTCATCAGCAGCAACCAATTCAAAGATTCAAGACACAGTTAAAATTTGCATGTAATGAGCATAGATTAATGTCTGCTGGACACTTCTAGTCAAAGGGCTAAGAATAGTGATGACCAGACTAGGGAACAATAAACAGAATGGCCAGTATCAATTTAGTGTTCATGTAGCAATGACAGATTTGGGACCAGCTTTGTGACTATCATTAACTGGGAAGAAAGTTGACATGCAATTCATGTTTTACAAAGGGTGGTTTGGGTTTGTTTTTTTTTTTGCCTTTGTATTATAAAACATTATGACCCACTACATATGACAGAATTGCAGCTTTTACAAAAAATGCCTCTGTTATATGCATAAAGGTAATCTTAAATCTGTATATTTATATTTCACTACTTCAGTTGATGGACATATAAATGCTCCATAAAGTTTTGACCCTGTTGAAATCAGTGACGATCACTGTAATTCCCCTTTGTTAGAGTTAGGTTTTCATTTTTTCATTCCTCAATATTTTACTGAAAATCAACGGATAAAATAGGCAACTTTTACTACATTGACATCTGGCTCAAGGTTTCATTAAAATACTGTTAAAATATTAGACAGATGGATTAACTGAGACCAAACATTACCCCATATAAATTAACCCTACAAATATAATGAAAGCCCTCTTTCACACATGCTACTATAAAGCCTTTGTTAATAAGAATTCCCCTTCTTAGATACTCAAAATGAAGTATTGTTCATTGCCATATGGCTCATATTAAATACAAGGAAACAAACAAAAACACAGTATGTCTTTGACATTTTAATGACCATGGATCAGCTACTCCTACCAGAAGCTGCTCTATTGGCTAATTACACTCCCTGGTAAAAACATCAACTTTGTTCCTAGCCTAATTTCAGCTCCTGCCTTTTCCTGCTAATTTTGAGTTCAAATCTTGGTGCTGGAAAAGGTTATATGCATTATCAGTAGCCCTTAAAGACCTCATCTGACATAAGGGTCCCTTTGGCATTGCATAATTAGAATGTAAAAGAAAGCTCTTGAATAAGATTGATTACACAAGACAGAAACAGAGATATGCTGAAAGTGAATGGACACCTCAGTGCCTCCATTTTAGGATAGGGGGTTTTCTCCTGTGGGTGAAAAGGTTCTTATAGGATCCGTGCTGGTGGTCTGGCTGGCTCCAAGAGTGGGTCAATAAAATTTCTCACAAGCACAAGCTTCCCAGTAATCTTAGCTTTTAGAATCCAAGTGAGTTACTGAATGGTGCCAGCTCCTATTGCTACCAGGAGCATTTGTAGGTTTGCAGTAGTTCATAGGATCCTCTCTCAATGTGGTGGGCTGACCCTGGCTGGACGCCAGGTGCCCACCAAAGCTGCTCTATCACTCCCCCTCCTCAGTTGGACAGGGGAGAGAAAATATAACACAAGGCTCATGGGTCGAGATAAGGACAGGCAGAGATCACTCAGCAGTTACCGTCACGAGCAAAACAGACTCAACTTGGGGAAATTAGCTTAATTTATTAACAATCCAATCAGACTAGGGTAATGACAAGTAAAACCAAGTCTTAAAACACCTTCCCCCCACCCCTCCCTTCTTCCCAGGCTTAACTTCACTCCTGATTATTCTCTATCTCCTCCCCCCGAGCGGCACAGGAGGACGGGGAATGGGGATTTGCGGTCAGTTCATTACACGTTGTCTCTGCTGCTCCTTCCTCCTCAGGGGGAGGACTCCTCACACTCTTCCTCTGCTCCAGCATGGGGTCCCTCCCAGGGGAGACAGTCCTCCGCAAACTTCTCCAATGTGAGTCCTTCCCACGGGCTACAGTTCTTCACAAACTGCTCCAGCATAGGTCCTTTCCACGGGGTGCAGTCCTTCAGGAACAGACCGCTCCAGCGTGGGTCCCCCACGGGGTCACAAGTCCTGCCAGCAAACCTGCTTCGGCGTGGGTGCCTCTCTCCATGGGTCCGCAAGGTCCTGCCAGGAGCCTGCTCCAGCACGGGCTTCCCACGGGGTCACAGCCTCCTTCAGGCACATCCACCTGCTCCGACATGGGGTCCTCCACAGGTGGCAAGTGGATATCTGCTCCACCGTTAACATCCATGGGCTGCAGGGGGACAGCCTGCCTCACCATGGTCTTCACCACAGGCTGCAGGGGAATCTTTGCTCCAGCACCTGAAGCACCTCCTCCCCTTCCTTCTTCACTGACCTTGGTGTCTACAGGGTT
This sequence comes from Fregata magnificens, assembly GCA_013389945.1. Classification (NCBI taxonomy): domain Eukaryota; kingdom Metazoa; phylum Chordata; class Aves; order Suliformes; family Fregatidae; genus Fregata; species Fregata magnificens. The sequence continues at coordinate 21,222 of WAAD01014720.1, forward strand.
GTTCCTCTCACATATTCTCACTCCTCTCTCCACCTGCAATTGCACAGTTTTTTGTTCCCCCTTCCTAAATATGTTATCCCAGAGGCGCTACCACTGTCACTGATGGGCTCAGCCTTGGCCAGCGACGGCAGGTCCGTCTTGGAGCCAGCTGGCATTGGCTCTATCGGACATGGGGGAGGCTTCTCGTAGCTTCTCGCAGAAGCCACCCCTGTAGCCCCCCCACTACCAAAACCTTGCCACGCAAACCCGATACACTCAATCTCCATTTGAAAAGCAGAGATTTGCTATTGAACATAGGTGAGACAGCAAAGATCTTTCAAGTACAGTACTGTGTTAAATGTAAATATGATTTTTCTTTTGAAGGAGAGACACAGTGATGAGACTTAGGAAGCACCATCTGATTAAAGAAGAAATTGGTCCACACAGAATGGGAACAGAGTAATTCATGTAAGTCATATGAAAGTAAGTCAAGTGAAAGACTGATGCATACGTAAGAACAGACACCACTGGATTGCTGCATACCATGATGTCAGAGTACTACCTTATACTAGAAGAAATGTCCTGTCAAATTAGGACAAAACCACAAAACAATTTTATTATCTAATTATGAACATCCTCCTGAGATCAGGCCAACCACAGCTGGCACCTTCTCTTGTAGACAGTCCCATATTATGTGGAGGGAAACTAATAAACCTTCGTGCATGGACAGACTGAGCTTGAGTATCACGAAGTTATGGCAGTATATCACAGATATGAGAAATGGAGTAACATTAAAACATTTCTTGCACTACAGCCCTATTAAAAGAAAATATTTCAAGGCTCTAGGTGATCCCACATAAATATTTGGAAAGAGGACAGATTCCAAGAGGGAAAATACCCTATTTTCAATAATTTAAAGTCATGCAAGCAGAATGATTTTTCTAAATAATGGTGTTGAGAAAACAAGGCATAGATGCTATGTGAATCTGATGGTGATGAAGGCAGCTGCACAGACACATGACTGGGGCTGCTAAAAGCTCAGAGCCCAGGTAACATACCAACAGTTGTAACAGGGAAGTCTGCCCTCATCGTTCTCTGTACCCATACGTTCATTCTGATAAATACACATAGAGAGAAAAGGATCTATTAGCTGCCTCCCTAGTCTCTACTGAAAGGTGATTTTGACAGTTTTTTTCCATAAAAATGTTACATTATTTTAAATAAAACCAAGGGAAATGGAAAAGATTACATCTGGACTTCAGAAAGGTATTGAAAAGATAAGCATACACCTCCAAAGGAACACAATTACTTTCAGGCACTGACTTGCTCTGCATGGAATATTAGACTTGATGGAGGAAATGAGCACAAGAAATGAGAGGTAGGTAAGAAACAGGCTAAATGGAACACAGTGATTTGTACTGAAAAAGGAACTACTCAAGTGAGGGGCAATTCTTAAAGGAGGTCTTCAAGGATCCATTTTAGGATGAGTCTTTTATTAATATTTTCATTGACAACCTGGACACAAAAAATACATGCACTAGTTAATGTTTGCTGATGTTAAAAACTGGGAAGTAGCACCAGTCTGGCTGAGGACCAGAATATCATACACAAAGAGCTGTATGACCTTGAGGACTGAAGTAATAGAAACTGGATTAAATTTTAATACTACAAATTACAGTGTTATGCACTTGAGGGCTGCTATGAAATATAGACAACTGGAAGCAATATAGGAAAAGGATGGCAATCACAGGATACCCAAGACACCTATTTGATACAGCTGTGAAAAAGGCAACTGAAATCCTATGATGCATCAGGCAAACTATTTCCAGCAAAGAAAAGGAAGTATAAATGCCATTGTATAAAGCACTTTTGATGTTGCAGCAAGAATGCAGTCTACAGTTCCAATCATCGATGTTAAAAAAAGACACATTCAAACTGGATCAGGTGCAGAGAAGTCTTCCAGGATAATCAAAGGAACAGAGAGATTCCCTGTCTTCTGAGAGAAGACTTAAAGAGCCTGGCCCACTTATCCTGGGAAAAAGAAAATTAAGTCAATTATGACAGCACATCTGTATTGGGTTTGCGTGGCAAGGTTTTGGTAGGGGGGGGCTACAGGGGTGGCTTCTGTGAGAAGCTGCTAGAAACTTCTCCCATGTCCGATAGAGCCAATGCCAGCTGGCTCCAAGACGGACCTGCCGTCGCTGGCCAAGGCTGAGCCCATCAGTGACAGTGGTAGCGCCTCTGGGATAACATATTTAGGAAGGGGGAACAAAAAACTGTGCAATTGCAGGTGGAGAGAGGAGTGAGAATATGTGAGAGGAACAACCCTGTAGACACCAAGGTCAGTGAAGAAGGAGGGGGAGGAGGTGCTCCAGGAGCCAGAGTAGAGATTCCCCTGCAGCCTGTGGTGAAGACCATGGTGAGGCAGGCTGTCCCCCTCCAGCCCATGGACGTTAATGGTGGAGCAGATATCCATCCACCTGCAGGCTGGGGAGGACCCCATGTCAAAGCATGGATGTGCCTGAAGGAGGCTGTGACCCCGTGGGAAGCCCGCGCTGGAGCAGGCTCCTGACAGGACCTTGCGGACCCATGGAGAGAGGCACCCATGCCGAAGCAGGTTTGCTGGCAGGACTTGTGACCCCACAGGGGACCCACGCTGGAGCAGTTTGTGAAGAACTGTAGCCCGTGAGAAGGACACACGTTGGAGAATTTCATGGAGTACTGTCTCCCATGGGAGGGACCCCACGCTGGAACAGGGGAAGAGTGTGAGGAGTCCTCACCCTGAGGAGGAAGGAGCGGCAGAGACAATGTGTGATGAACTGACCACAACCCCCATTCCTCGTCTCCCTGCGCCACTGGAGGGGAGGAGGTAGAGAAAATCAGGAGTGAAGTTGAGTCCGGGAAGAAAGGAAGAGTGGGGGGAAGGTGTTTTAAGATTTAGTTTTTATTTCTCATTATCCTACTCTGATTTGATTGGTAATAAATTAATTTCCCCAAGTCAAGTCTGTTTTGCTCGTGATGGTAATCGCTGAGTGATCTTCCTGTCCTTATCTCGACCCATGAGCCTTTCTTTATATTTTCGCTCCCCTTTCCAGCTGCGGAGGGGAGTGATAGAGCGGCTTGGTGGGCAGCTGGCATCCAGCCAGGGTCAACCCACCACAACATCAGAAAGTCAAACACCAGCAAGGAGAAGATCAATCTAAGCTAAACAATACTGGCACAAGAACAAATGGATTCATACTGGCCTCAGATAAACTTAGGACAGAATTAGGAAGAGGCTTCTAGTTTAATCAGTAAAATGAATTTTAGGATGAGCCTTCCAACAAGCGTAGTAAGTGCTAGAACTATGACTCACTTCAAAATGCATCTTAAGGTGTTCATGAAAGGGACTCTGATACATTCTATGATATGATTTCTGAAAACAGCTGGAGACTACACTTAGTGACCCAGAGATCATTTCAGTCCTCTTTCCTATTTTCACATATTACTATCCAACATTGAAACCCACATGTGTGTACGCTTACACCTTACAGAAGAAATTATGGACTATGCTTGGCATCACAGTAGGTGTAGCCATGAAATAAAGAGCTGTGCCGCTCTTACAACTTCACTTGACTCGGCAACTAAGTGAGGAGAAGGGGTAAAAATCCCTTTGCTCAACTTCTTACTAGTCGACATTTAACACTTGGTTTTTCCCCCACCCAGAAGTCTTAGCCTATTTCAAATCACCTTATTGAATAAACACACTTACATTTAATCAATTACTGTCTTCTATAGCCAGGTCACACAAAACAAAAATACAGGAACAGTTCCCATTTGTGGCAGAAGTGGAAGATACAGGCATTGCTTAGGTATCTATAGTTGTCTGGAAAAAGCAAATAGCATCTGCTATGCTCTAAATCACTTCGAATGTTCTCTCCTTTGTAACATAGACTGTGACTAACTATATCAAAGGCTTCAAAATAGCTGATATAAAACAAAATAATAGAGCAGCAATCCTGCAGCACTGCTTTCAGACTCTACCAGTCTCCTCTTCTTCATGCAAATAACTGATTTACCCTAATAGTAACTGAGAGAAACAAAAGATTCTGTGGAAGAAAAGATCAGCTCTTTGAAGCTTTAAAAGTTTTGCAACATTTCAGTAATTTAGAAAACATATGTATATGTAATATAAATGTCACAAAGCATAAACATAGAAAGATAACCATGAAGAATATACCTAAAACATCTATGTCCACAGGTAACATATACATACCCTACCGTATAGGAAAGCTGCTGTGTGAGACATACATGTGTCTATAAAACAATAGTGAATTTATGTCAGAATTATTTATTATGCAACTTGTAAAAGTTTGAACAAATCGGAAGAAATTTAATAAAGGATTTTTGAAACTGTTTTCTATTAAAAATTTCGTTATTTTATTGTTCCTTTCCCAATATTTGCCTTTTTCTATGTTAACTGGAAAGCCTTCAGAATTCTGTAATAAGCAGGAGTCTTCTACTTTTATATAACACAAAGTGACTTTATGAAGAAGGGTAAACATTTACAAACATAACAAAACAACACAGAGAAATGAAAACATTTCATATTGAAAGTCAGGAAAAACAAACAAAATACACTTGACAAATGTAAGGCATTTAAATGTAAGGCATTTGCTCATCTAGAAAGATACAAAGTCAATCATTGCCTAAAAGAAAATGCCATTCCAAAGGCCCAAAGAAGTCCTATAACGCTGCAAATGAATAGTTATGAGAAGGAAAAATAGACAAATCATATGCAAATGTCCATCACAAAGCAATATGTTGTTCTATTAGCATGTTAGCTTGTGTATTACAAATAAGACGAAAGAAATTGCGTTCATCTACTTTCAAATTCAGCACATTATTGGAGGAGGGAAAATGGTTATTTTAGATCAAATGTATTTGTGTTCAAATTCGCTGGAATGCTATTTATTATTCCTTGAGAGTCTATGTTAGTATTGCTCATCTCAGCATTGGTCTCATTTAAAGTGAAATTAAATCAGGAACACTATCCTGACTATTCTAACAATCTGGTAGATGGAACAAGACAGAGTTAGAATGATGTCTGTGTAAATTCAACATCAGCAAAAGAATTTCTTTCTTTTAAAATTGACATCTTGCTAATGGATAAGAAAGAGATACTGAAGCATTATTAACAGAGAGGAAAATATCAGTCTATGACAGTAGGGGAAGTCAGAAAGCGTGGCTTCCTAAGGGACCCTAGCAAAAACAGGGTTGGAAAATTGGTGGCAGAGTTTTGAAAAAAAAAAATTTTAAGAAAAACAAAAGAAAAACCTTGATATGAAACAGTTCACCTAACATTGCAGTACTGAGGGAAGACTTACAGCTGCTTAGGTAGATCAGTCTTTTACACAATGGTTTAAAATGCTTTTCATAGCATTGTTATTAAAAAGGCTCTTTCCTTAAAAAATAAATATCTTTGAAATGTTAATTGAATAATTCAGATTCTCCTTTCAAGAAAAACTGAAAGACAACTTCAGTTCTTCTTTGATGGAAATTAATAATTTGTCCCTTGTTCCTCCCGGACAGATGCAGTACGTATGTGAGCCCAAGAGTATTTCATGCAGTGAAGTAGCTATTCAAGGAGACTGGTTATCAAGGCCTACAGATTCGTACAAGCAGATGCTTTTGAAGACATGAGAGACAGTCATGCACTGAAACTGCTTGAATAACATCCTTCTACAGAGTGGACAAGTGGTGTTGCAATTCTAGCAAAAAGATCAGGGTTGACATTTCTGTTTTTACGGCAAGAACTCAGACTTCTTAACAAAGTTTTCTTTCTCCTTCCCTCCTCCCTTGTCAGTCCCTGAAGACACAATGAATAGTAACTCTTACTTTGAAATGAGTAGGTACGTTTGGTGCGAAGGGAGAATCTTTCTAGCCCTGCAATTTGAACTGAACTACAAGACAGAATTCATGAACCAAACACTCCAAAATAGGCCTTTGTAAATGTCCATAGTATTAGCTTTCCTTTTTGCCACTTAGTAGCATGAAAGTTGGAAAAGTTAGAGAAAAACAGCACACACTTGGTTCACTGCACAGAAAGTTAGATGACATCAAAAATGCTATCCTGACAGTAACAGTCCAGCATGACAACAGAATTAAAACACTGTCTTTGTAAATTCAAAGGTCATTTGCAAGGCTTCACCAGCATCTTTTACAATCTCTACCGATGAAAATAATCGTTCCTGTTCAACATCAGGAAAGAGGGAATGAAAAGGCGAATGGAATTAGTCTAATTTCCATGTATTGCCAGAATATTTTTTACAAATAAAATTATTTCAGTTTAACATTTATTTATTAAAATAAATAAATAAAAAATCAGTTATTTGAGGAAAATGCTTTCTTACAGATAATCTGTTACAGACGCAGAATACATTTTTTAAGAATCTAAATCTGATCTGGCCTTTGTGGTTCTGTCACTGTCATGGGATTTGAGAGCATCTGTTATTTCCTGGGTACAGGCGCACATGCCTGGTTCCACATCAGCATATGCATTACTCCTTATGTGTGTGTTGTTTTCAAAGAGGAAGACATTTAAGCACATGGTCTGGAGGGGAGTCACAGCATACTCCCCTCCTTTAGCACCAGAAACCTAAATGTGTTTAACCTGGCCTTCTGACTTAGAGAGCATTTCCTAATCATGGGAAAATAAGGAGAATCAGTGTTTACGACAGGTGCTATTGCAATATTTTGGATTACTATACTGGCACTTCTCACACAGAAAATTTCTTTCATATATATTATTGCATATATATATATGAAATATATATTCTTTCTCTGGCTGGAGCAAATGGATAGTGACAGGTAATGCTAAAAAAATTTTATTGATGTGTTGCAGAAGTGAATCCAAAGCACCTTCTCATGACTGTCTTAGTATTGCTATATAAAAGGAATGCGAATATTTTTGTCACAGTAAAAAGATTATAAACACAGAAGACTGAAAAGTATCACTTCCCAAAATATACCAGTAAACCAAATATCTAGAACTGGTGGGTTTGTAACAGTTACTAATACTATGAGAGTCTAAAAAGAGCAATTGATCAGTATAGACAGAGTTGCTGAGACCTGGGATTCAGGCTGAGAATCCCAAGAATCTATGAAACACCACTTATACTGTGAGCCATTGTAGCAGAAGGGAATGGTGATAGAGTGTCAACAGTATGTTATCAACAGATTCAGAAAGACACAATTTCATAGGCTGCCTTCAGATGACCAGATATAAATTGGTAAAGGTCGTTCAGATCAGGGATCCAAAGGCATTCGGACTAATAAAATAATTTGTTTCATATGCTGGTAGCCACAGAATCTGGTTTGCAGACAGAAAGTGACATTGACTGTCATATAGATCTTGACACTGTAAAGGTAATCAAGTACAAAAGGGACTGAAAGGAAAAGAGGAAGATAAGAAGCTCGAGATCATACGAAGTTAATTAAAAAAAGTGTAATTTTACCTACTGTTACTGTAACAATACATATTTTCATCATATTTTTAACCTTGCATAAGATTTATTTCTCAACTGGTATGCACCAGGTGTATTGCAACAGTCCGTCAACTGCAGTCCGTCAAAAGAGGATTTGACTGCTAGCATACAAGACAGCCAAGCAAGATGATTTTTACTGGGACTGGAGTCAACATTTATTTCTACAATTTGGAAGCAGTAAGAACTAGCACAGAACAGTACAAGCTGCACTAGAAGCATCTATTTCCTTCCACTCTTCTACTTTTGGAGAAGTATTTAGGTTAGTAATTTATGAATATTCATGAATGCCCTAGACCTTGACTAAATCTCAGAATATTCATGCCTTAGATACCAAAATGTCAAAGCCTATAGCTACATTGCTAGCAAATTCCATTCTCAATATCTAATTCAGGGGCCACCCTTAAGTTACTGCTGCAGAAAGAATAAAATTTTAGCAAAGTTTTTTCTGGATATTGACAATGGCAGACTCTTTCATCTGTACATCATAATTCAGAGCCGATCTAGTAGTATGAATGTAGTTTAGTAAAAGCTAGCCTTTGTGAGGTGAACATCATATTTCAAATACGACAGCATATCATATTTCAAAACTGAACAAAGTCACAGCTTTACGTAGTTACCTTCCCTATTGATAGGGAGTTTAACAAATATGAAGTAAATTGTTTCACTCCTTGAGACATGTTCCTCCAGCATGAATTCCTGCAGAATAGAATCATAGAATCATAGAATCATAGAATCATTGAGGTTGGAAAAGACCTCTAAGATCATCAAGTCCAACCATCAACTAACACCACCATGACTCCTAAACCAGGCCCTGGAGTGCCACGTCTACACCTTTTTTGAACGCCTCCAGGGTTGACGACTCCACCACCTCTCTGGGCAGCCTGTTCCAATGCCTAACCACTCTTTCAGTAAAGAAATTCTTCCTGATGTCCAATCTAAACCTCCCCTGATGCAACTTGAGGCCATTTCCTCTCGTCCTATCGCTAGTTTCTTGGGAGAAGAGTCCAGCACCCGCTTCACTACAACCTCCCTTCAGGTAGTTGTAGAGAGCGATAAGGTCTCCCCTCAGCCTCCTCTTCTCCAGACTAAACAACCCCAGTTCTCTCAGCCGCTCCTCATAAGACTTGTTTTCTAGTCCCTTCACCAGCCTCGTTGCCCTTCTCTGGACACGCTCCAGCACCTCAGTGTCCTTCTTGTACTGAGGGGCCCAAAACTGAACACAGTACTCGAGGTGCGGCCTCACCAGTGCCGAGTACAGGGGCACGATCACTTCCCTACTCCTGCTGGTCACACTATTCCTGATACAAGCCAGGATGCCGTTGGCCTTCTTGGCCACCTGGGCACACTGCCGGCTCATGTTCAGCCGGCTGTCGACCAGCACCCCCAGGTCCTTTTCTGCCGGGCAGCTCTCCAGCCACTCTTCCCCAAGCCTGTAGCGTTGCATGGGGTTGTTGTGACCAAAGTGCAGGACCCGGCACTTGGCCTTGTTGAACCTCATACAGTTGGCCTCGGCCCATCGATCCAGCCTATCCAGATCCCTCTGCAGGGCCTTCCTTCCCTCGAGCAGATCGACACTCCCACCCAGCTTGGTGTCATCTGCAAACTTGCTGAGGGTGCACTCAATCCCCTCATCCAGATCATTGATGAAAACATTGAACAAAACCGGCCCCAGAACCGAGCCCTGGGGAACACCGCTCGTGACCGGCCGCCAACTGGATTTCACTCCATTCACCACCACTCTCTGGGCTCGGCCATCCAGCCAGTTTTTTACCCAGCAAAGTGTACGCCCATCCAAGCCGTGAGCTGCCAACTTCTCCAGGAGAATGCCGTGGGAGACCGTGTCAAAGGCCTTACTAAAGTCCAGGTAGACAACATCCACAGCCTTGCCCTCATCTACTAGGCGGGTCACCCGGTCATAGAAGGAGATCAGGTTGGTCAGGCAGGACCTGCCTTTCATGAAGCCATGCTGGCTGGGCCTGATCCCCTGGTTGTCCCGCACCTGCCCGGTGAGCTCACTCAAGATGAGCCGCTCCATGATCTTCCCGGGCACCGAGGTCAGGCTGACTGGCCTGTAGTTCCCCGGCTCCTCCTTCCGGCCCTTCTTGTAGATGGGCGTCACATTGGCTAGCTTCCAGTCATCCGGGACCTCCCCCGTTGACCAGGACTGCTGATAAACGATGGAGAGCAGCTTGGCAAGCTCCTCCGCCAGCTCCCTCAGCACTCTCGGGTGGATCCCATCCGGCCCCATAGACTTGTGAGCGTCCAGGTGGCGCAGCAGGTCGCTGACCGCTTCCTCCTGGACTGTGGGGGGTTTCTTCTGCTCACGGTCCCTGTCTTCCACCTCAGGGGGCTGAATACCCTGGGGATAACTGGTCTGACTATTAAAGACTGAGGCAAAGAAGGCATTAAGTACCTCAGCCTTTTCATTGTCCTTGGTGACAATGTTCCCCCCCGCATCCACCAGAGGAGGGAGACTCTCCCTGGCTCTCTTTTTGCTGCTAATGTACTTGTAAAAACATTTTTTATTACCTCGTACAGCAGTGGCCAGACTGAGCTCTAGCTGGGCTTTTGCCTTTCTAATTTCCTCTCTGCATGACCTAATGAGCTCCCTGTACTCTTCTTGAGTAGCCTGCCCCTTCTTCCACGCGTGATAGACTCTCCTTTTTTTCCTGAGCCCCAGCAAGAGCTCCCCGTTCAGCCAGGCCGGTCGTCTTCCCCGCCGGTTCGTCTTACGGCACACAGGAACAGCCTGCGCCTGCACCTTTAAGACCTCCCTCTTGAAGAGTGCCCAGCCTTCCTGGACCCCTTTGCCCTTCAGGACTCCTGCAGAGCTTTGTCATTCCTGTGTCTAAGTCCATGAGCCAACAGGACATCTCTTTCTAGAGTAATGTTCACCAGAAAATAAGACAGGGAGTTAAAAAGTGTTGACGAACCCCAAATAAAATTTGGATTTATCCAAATGCTGTTTAGTTATGATATGCCAGCAGAGACTGTGGAATAATTGCCGGAGGTGACTTAGAAATTAAGCTTATATTCACATTTTAAAGAAAGGTACAGCATTGAAGAAGCTTCCAGGGTGGAGTGTGGCTGACACGCAAGGAATCCATTCCACGGAAGTTCCCTAGGCCTGCAACCTTAGACGTTAGCAACACCAGGGGAACTTGGTCTGCTGACTCTAAGAGGAACTGCATGGATGGTGGAGCGGAGTGGAGACACCACGGCCAGGCTCTGTAATATTATGGGAACTTGAAGGTCCCTTGGAACCGATAAGCTGCACATTTATTACCCTGGGCCAACGGCCTGTCATGCTTTTGACAAAATGCTGTCCTTTTGGTGAACTTTGCTCATTATAATATCATTATAATACCAAAACACACCTCCATCCTAAAAGCTACCTGCCTCTCATTTAGGCGGCGGATAGGCAACAAGATTCAAGCTATTCAGTTACTAGTAGTAGAAATAGAATATTAGAATGTTGTGGGTTTTGAAACTCGTAACTATAGAACCCTCACCAGGTAGTTATTGTTTTGTATTAGGAAACTAATAGAAACTGGATGAAACAATGAAGAATTGCATAGAGAAGTTTTGTTTGAGTCTTGTAACTATAGGAATGTTGCCTGGAAATCCCCTTACCATCTTGATTTGAATAACCAATAGATATCAGTAGAAGTGACCAATGATTATTTTGGGGTATGAATATTGATAAGTCGTATAATCAAAGAAACCAATCATAACAAAGATATGTATGACTAGAGTCACTCAAGCGCCACCTGAAAGGTAAAAAATAACATAAAATAGCTTACGAGAGAGAGAATGTTAGGGAAGATACCATCATCATGCACCACCCTGACTTCTGGGATCAGTCGACGGGCTGAGCCTCTCTTTCCCCCCATTGGGATGCCTTTGGGTAAGATTCGAACACTTATTTGCACCAAGTGCCTCCCCGGGAAATTTAGAAATCTCTATAGAGTCACTTTACATCTTTTAACGCGTTTGTAGCCAAGCGGTGTTACTCATACTCTTGGTATTTGCACGTCCTTTGCAGACAGTGAATTTATCACCGGCAATCCAAGAACCTGTGTATCTGTTGCTTTAATAAACTGCACTATTCATTAATCTAGCCGTGATAGTTCTCACTGAACGTGACCAAACTCTTTAAGTGTGGCCGTGGTAGTTCATGGAACGCAACTAGACTTGAGGTGTATCACGTTATTTGTGCATCCGTAATCGTGAAAGTTCAGTACACTGAACACGACTGGACTTACAACGACGAATTGGGCATCACTCCAAATTACTTTGACCTTTAACACAACAGAGACCCACGTGAATTTTTACAAATCCAATCAAGTTTTGCCAGACACAAGTAAACAAAAAGGATTCCCTCTACACAAATACTGGTAGAAAACACAAGTACATAAACCTTTTGGACAAATGGACAATCACTTATGAGAATTTTTTTTGCATTCCCTGCCCATCATAATTTTTTGTTGAAAACACTGTAAAGATAACATAAATAATATAAAATCCCGATCTCTATAAGACAGCAACTGACTTCTTGCAATAAACTGACAGACTACAGTCTAGGACTTAGCAGTGTGAAAAACATTTTAAGCAGTTCTTTCTTATCCCCCAAATTGTCTTGACCTGGTTTATCCGGAAGTGTCACAACTGAAATGTTTAAGATGTACACTCAAATTACATGTTTTCCTCATTCTGTCCCAACACTTAGAAAAAAAAATTCTTGCTCAGTTTGCAAATAGATATGAAATTGTCTCAGGTCACCTTTGTACATGGTGCTTTTTTGGAAAACAAAGAGTAAGGATATCCCTAATATTTTTTTTAACAATTTTTGAAGGTGAAAAATACACAAGTGTATACAGATGGAAGAACAACATTCCAAAAGGACAGAGTCTCCTTTAGACACGCAAGGCAGTGCAGAATTTATAGTAGAAATAACACTATGGGATTCCACGGTAATGTTTCAGTCATATTATTGTGAACTGCCATCCTGCTCACATTAGTGAATTATGCTGCAGTTAAAATCATTCACTAGCTGAATCTGTCTTGGGGGACATTTACCTCATGGCTGGACTGTTACCACAATTTATATAGGATACATACCTGCTTTTAGATAGCTCATTCAGATAACAAAGCAGTCTTTAAACAAGTTTTTAACCTGACACAGTCATCCATTCTAACACCCAACCCTTTCATATTCAGGACTAAATACTGTATTGAACTGCTATTATTAAGGCTCTGATGAGAGTAATAAGATATCACCTCACAAACTCTAACTGTTTTGTCCTCCAAGGGACATGCATTTGAATAAGGATAGCACAAAACAGACTCTAAATTGATCCTGAGTTAAGGGCCAAACAGCAAGAGTCCAATCCATCTGTAGGTGAGGTCAAGTCTTAAATTTCCATTTGATTCTGTAAATACATAGGGGTCTTACAGATACTTTAGACACCCAGTTAGACTACCTCTGCTCTTCAGAGACAAACACATCCATACACAGACCTCTGTTCTCAAAAAACAGACAACTTGGCTGAGTTTGTGGTTGTAGAGTTCCCTTACACCCAACCTTCACACAGGTTATTTCATGGATCGGTTTCCTTCTGCAGAAAAATTATTTAGGGAAGTAAACATAGACCCTCTGTTCACTCTTCCCCAGCACCTGTGCAAAACTGATCCTCCACTCTAGTATTTTCTGTTCGTACATCATTTTTCACTAAGTTAATATCTGCTTAAAGGAATGATATTTAGGGAGTCTCACAGAGTACCCACCGCTTGACTGAATCCACTGATGTGTCTCATGAATGCAGATATTTGACCAAAATTGCATAATAAGCATTAGCTTTGCAGACCAAAAAGGGGAGTCCATCCTTTTGAAAGCCTCCATATACCTATATTTTTAGTATTTTTGCTTCCAGAAGGAAGGACAGATTTACCAGGGGGCACATAAAGGAGCTACAGTTCCTGCTCGACCCCATTTGCTGTGCACAGATTGATGTGCTCTCCATGTCATATGACAGAGGATGCATTGTGCTGTTCAATGGCACCCTTATTCACATCCTGACTGCATCCAGCCCTGATGTATAGCAGTACTGTGTGAACAGATTGCTTTCATGACAGTTTTGAAACTCAGAAGGAGCCAGTTTGAATTGCAATTTTATTTTTAACCATCCTACAAGTGATGTCTACAATCTAAGACACAACTGTCTCCAACATGGTGCCAGTGTAAATAAGTGGACAGTTCTGAATGGTTACCTTATATACCTTTAAAGGGCAAGCCATGATTCTGGAGAGATTCAGAGTGCTAGTACCGAGTTGGCAAACAATCTTGCCATTTCTTTTTAGCTCCCATCTTCTTTCTGTTGTGGTAACTACATAAAAACATGATGAATTTAGGAAACTGCTCCAAAAACTACATCAAGGACACATGTGCAGCTTGAATTCTGGATTCCTGGATAACCAGAATAGTATGACTCAGAGGACTTGATAAGCTTTCCAATAATCTATTTCACAAAAGTACTTGAAGTACTTTTAAACATTTCCAACTACAATCACATGATTATTTTAGCCCTTTGCACTTACACTGTGAAATACTCAAATTAAACAAGATTAATTACGCATATTCTTTTTGTACAGGATGATATTTATCTCAAGTGGTGTAATTGGCACTTTGGTTATGTGTACACTGTGTAATGCAGTGTAATACAGAGATACCCAAGCTAACAGGAAAGAACACAATCATGATAATTACAGCAAGAGTGTAGACAATGTGGAAGGGAGGAGAACTTGGAGCAAAACTATCTTCCGGAACAAAACCTTCTTTAGCTTCCGCACTTGGGCTCCTCTAAACAACTTTAGAATATTTTTACCAGTGAATAAATCACAGTCCCATGCAGTAATTGCCTTTGATAGACAAGAAAAAATGTTTGTATCTCATTATTGGATCCTACTAGAGCAGCTTTCCTTTAATCAACCAGTTCCACACTCCTTTACTAGACAGAAGCCCAAGCCTTCCAGAATAAATAGCCACCTGATTACACAGTCTCGGGGGCCCTATTGTTCTGCCTGGCTAGTAATTATCCCATCAAGGTTTCCATGACAACTTTCTTTGCTCATGACGGACCCCAAGTAAAGACGTTCATTTCAAGTGATAGGACACATTGGGGTTCAAAGCTAGATGCAATGAACTTTCACTTTCCATCTTATTCTATCTACTCTGACAGGATACTCACAAGGGATTCCCAGCTTCTTTAGCCACATTTGTACTCTCCACTGGATTAAGGCTCCCGCAAAGCGTAATCCACTTTTCGCTTGTGGAACAGTTCAGTGAAATCCAAAGCTACTGTCAGGACTGAATAGGAGAGAGGAAATAAATTAATCACATGGAAATAAGATTACATGCACTGACTACATGCATGTAATAAGTGCCAGATACCATGTCATTTACCTACTTTTTCCAAAAAGCACGTGGATTCATTCAACAGCTGTGCTGCATCCCATTAGAGGCAATATCATACAGGCAGAAAGAAAAAACCATCCTGAGGAACGATTTCTGAGAAATGCAAGGAGTTAGCAATTAGCTACAAATTGCTTAATTAATGAAGAATGAAATGATGACACTATTTAATCTTGTGATAATAGGCTGATTTAAGAATTGCTGCTAAGTACTATTAGTCAGAAATGCTGCCATATCATACAGTATTTCATTTGCTTTAGAAAAGATGAAACTGTAAGAAGTTAATGCTCTTTCTGATTCATAGAAATTTAACTGCTTGCCTCCTATTACCGTTAGCAGCCATGTGGTTAAATCACCATGCTTTATTTTAAAGAAAAAAAAATAGTGATTTCTTTAATTATTTCAATTCTTAATTTCTCTCACAACAAA
Organism: Fregata magnificens; assembly: GCA_013389945.1. NCBI lineage: Eukaryota > Metazoa > Chordata > Aves > Suliformes > Fregatidae > Fregata > Fregata magnificens. Next base: position 36,627 of record WAAD01014720.1, read on the forward strand.
ACTCTCCATTTTGTGGACATTTTGGGTTTTGTCTCACACTACAAAAGCCACTTGATTATCAATATTATACCATACATATAGTTGCTAATATGATGAGTGGGCAGTCAACTGTAGGGTGAAGACCACAACTGTCCATTGTTATGCTTTAGAGCTGTTTTCAAGTGTATGTACACACCATAACTGTGTAACAGTCCTGTCTACTTCAAATTACATTTCTTCTGGCTTAGTTGACTCATTCTAAATTTTTAATTTTTTTCCCCCAGAAAATGAAGTAAATTAAAAAACTATTTTACATAGAATGTAAACTTAAATGTTGTGAAGATATACATGGCGGGGGGGAGGAAAAAGATATTGGTCATATCACAAAGCAAAGCTTATATATTAATGGTGAATATGAGAGAAGACAACAGCAAAGTTGAACAATAGCTTGTAACAAAGTATAGATAAAATTTTATGTCATTTTCTTATGCCTCTAGCAGATTTTAAAATACGCTCGAATTAACTATCACTACTCAATGCATCTTTCTGGGATGTCTTACGACATTGCATGAACTTGAACATCAGCCCTGGCATATCCACATGGCTGAGTATTTCTGGATGTGGCAGTAATACCTTTGGAATCATTTCTTGTTTATGTGTACTTAAGTCCCTCTCTTTAACTTCTTCAATTGCTCAAAGCCTTTAATAACTTTCTATCCTATGTCCACAACACATTTATGCATACTTTTTGCAGTTCACATTTTGCCATGAACTTTTGAAGTCACTGGTTTGAACCTATTTAAGGCATGAATTACGCTATATAGTTTATCATTCCAGAGGACACCCCTTCCTTGTCTGATCACAGCAGTGTTTTGATGATGGTCAGGGAAGTAAGCTCATGGAAGTCTTTCAGTAAAATACTACAAGAAGCCAGCAGAAAACAACCTTAGCATT
>WAAD01014720.1:48229-70108 GCA_013389945.1 Fregata magnificens
GCCGTGGCCTGAGGCACCCCCGGGCCGGGGGGCGAGCTCGGAGGGCCGCGGTCGTGGGGCCGTAGGCCGGAATCGGCGCGGATGCCTTGTCGTAGTGCCGGGCCTCTGCCTCCTTGCCCCGCGTTCCGGTTCGCTCCGTAGCTTTGAGGAAAGCCCCTGCGCCCCTCGTTCTGCCACACGGGAGCCTCTCCCCGGTACCCGGGCTTCTCCCGGGTGGCCGCCGCGTTTCAGGTGTGCCGTAAACAGCCCTGGCCTCCTCACCCGGCGGGGGTGCTTGCTGCTAGGAACGAGTACTCGTCGTATCGTTAAGCACCTGATGGCGGCCCGCTTAAGAGGTGAAATGTCTGCCTCGTTGTGCTGTCCTAACAAGAGAAAAGAAACCGTGCTTTTATTATTCTTATTATTATCCTTTAAAACAGGGGAGTAATGATTCCTACCAATTCTTGGAGCCTTATGTGGGAATGAGGTAGTTGAGGTTACTGCTTTAGTGGTGTGGGTGCTTGAGTGGATCGTTTCCTAGCCTGTTTCCGTTCATGTTACATCGTTTTTTAAAACAACTTAAACCTTAAGCGACTTTTAAAATGCTGTAAACTGCACCAGTTCAGATGTTGAATAGTGGAGTAGTTCAGATAGTAGAGACTTGGAGGATTTTTGTTGTGTCATTTAACCAGACCTGACAAAATAGTGTCCCTACTTCCAAGTGTCTGTAAAACACACGAATTTCTTGGATGCAAGCTGCTGTGTGATTGGAAATGGTCATTTTGAAATAATGTAGAACTCGGATTAAACTTTGGGATTGCTTAGCCCTTTGCTTGATTAACTAATAAAAGTGCTTCTGTTGGTTATATTGATCCATTAATATCAAAGTAGCACTTTGCTCTCTCATACATGGTTAGGACATGTCTCAGATAATGCACTTTTAAGGGATTCTGTCTGAAATAGATGTTCTAATCAGTATATATGCTGGTTTAAGAAACAAGCATGACTTAATGGTCTTAATCGTTGTTCCTCCATTAATACAGAAGCTTTGTAAAATCCTTTAGTAGAACTGACAGGAAGCAACTAAATGAATGTTGTGGTTTGTTTTGTGGTTTGTTTGGTTTTTTTTTTTTTCCTATCTGCAGTGTGAAAAAAATGGAGATGTCAAGAAGAGAAGGTCAAATCGGGCAGATATCCCCGATAATCTTCGTCAAGAAGCAGAAACATGTTATCGGCTTAGACTGCCTGAAGACTTCTATCAGTTCTGGAAGTTTTGTGAGGAACTAGATCCTGAGAAACCAAGTGGTGGGTTTTTAACTATTTTTTGCCTCTTCTAACTTTCAGTCTCAAAAACAGGCTGAAGGCAGGCAAACTGGAGGTGGTCAGATGCATTCTAATGCTGCTTCAGTTTTCAGTTAAGATGCAGGATATTTACATGAGTGTAAACAAGAATACTGGAGATAATCACGAAGATGTCGGTACACTTCAAGCTCTCTAAAATATAGTTATTTCAATCATGTAATACAAAGGGACTAAATGTTGTCTAAATCGGCCTTTCTTGCAAGTACATTTAAAAATGTTTAGTATGGAATTGAAGTTTCCTCATATCAGTCCAGGTTTCAGCTTCCCCAAATTTATTATATAACAGAATGTGGCATCCCTAGGTGCTCTAGAAATGACAGTTTCTTTTAGAATCATAGAATGCTTTGGGTTGGAAGGGACCTTTAGAGGTCATCTAGTCCAACCCCCCTGCAGTGAGCAGGGACACCTTTAACTAGATCAGGTTGCTCAGAGCCCCATCCAACCTGACCTTGAAGGTTTCTAGGGATGGGGCCTCCACCACCTCTCTGGGCAACCCCTTCCAGCACTTCACCACCCTCATTGTAAAAAATGTCTTCCTTATATCCAGTCTAAATCTACCCTCCTTTAGTTTAAAACCATTACCCCTTGTCCTGTCACAACAGGCCTTGCTAAAAAGATTGTCCCCATCTTTCCTATAGTCCCCCTTTAAGTATTGAAAGGCTGCAATAAGGTCTCCCCGCAGCCTTCTCTTCTCCAGGATGAACAACCGCAGCTCTCTCAGCCTGTCCTCATAGGAGAGGTGCTCCAGCCCTCGGATCATTTTTGTGGCCCTCCTCTGGACCCGCTCCAACAGTTCCATGTCTTTCCTGTGTTGAGGGCCCAGAGCTGGATGCGGTACGCCAGGTGGGGTCACACCAGAGCAGAGCGGCAGAAATCACCTCCCTCGACCTGCTGGCCACGCTTCTTTTGATGCAGCCCAGGATACAGTTGGCTTTCTGGGCTGCGAGTGCACATTGTCAGCTCATGTCCAGCTTTTCATCCAACAGTACCCCCGAGTCCTTCTCTGCAGGGCTGCTCTCAACCCCTTCATCCCTCAGCCTGTATTGGTATCGGGGGTTGCCCTGACCCAGGTGCAGGATCTTGCACTTGGCCTTGTTGAATCTCATGAGGTTCACACAGGCCCACCTCTCCAGCTTGTCCAGGTCTCTTTGGATGACATCCCGTCCTTCTGGTGTGTCAGCTGCACCACTCAGCCTGGTGTCATCTGAAAACTTGCTGAGGGTGCACACTATCTCACTGTTTATGTCATTGATGAAAATATCAGACAGCCCTGGTCCCAGTACGGACCCCTGAGGGACGCTGCTTGTCACTGATCTCCATCTGAACGTTGAGCGGTTGACCACCACTTCTTATGAGAAGTGTAATAATCTAACTCTTGAATGAAAGCTATCTGAGTAAAAGAACGCCTCAGCTTTCCTTGTCTGGTAAACAGTGTTTGTCTCTTTGGATTTATGGAAGCTTTTGATACCGGAGTGATATAGGAATCTCTTGGTTTAGATATGCATCCAACAGAAAGTAAACCAGTTCTTGCTTTGCTTTTCAGATGCACTTATGTCAAGTGTTGGACTTAAGCTGGTTGGACCATATGATATTCTTGCTGGAAAACACAAAAAAGCAAAACCAACGGATCTGGACTTCAATCTTCATTGGAGATTCTTCTATGATCCCCCAGAATTCCAGACTATACTTGTCGGGGATAGCAAAACACAGTATCACATGGGATATTTCAGGTATTTCATTTAATATATGCTCTTGCTGGACTATAATTATGTGTAGCTTTTTCTCCTCTGTTTTCCACAAGACAGGATTTAAGAACTGTGTGCTATCACCAAACAAGAGTCTTTCTCTTCTGTAATAGGATGTTAACATATGGGTTGATATCTTCTATTAAAAAAGATCAGAGATATTGGAGCTGAAGACTCGATTTAAGTATTTATTAAACTATCTCTCCCAGTATTCCAGCGCACCTTCACTTATAAATCTTTAAGCTTTGCCATGATACTTAGAAGTAGTAGTCAAGCCTTATGAAATAAAGGGAACATGTATTCTCTCGGCATGTATTGATACAAGCCCCTTTCAAAGCCGTGCTGTAAGATTTTAGAGTTTAAGGGTGTTTCTGGTTAAATTTCTGAAGGAGATGGCAGCATGGTGAGGAGGCAAATTAATTTTACTTTGAATTAGGAGAAATGGACACAGCTTGACTATTTGTGTGTACTTTTTCATAAATAGGGATGTGCCAGATGAGCTTCCCGTGTGGGTTGGTGCAAATGAAGCTAAGAAGGGCTGTGTGATTTCACAAGTTGGTGATAATGTCTTTGCCGCAGTCAAGTAAGGTTCATATTTACTTCTATTTATAAAAAGTAGAGTAGAAGAGAAACTATTAATGATGAGATGTGATGTGGAATAATGCAGCTAACTTTTGTATCTTTCTTTCTCAAGAAACCCTTGCTTATTTTCTGCTCCTGCTAGCAATTTTGATGGTACTCTCAAAAGCCTTAGTAGGCTTCGTGACAGTGTTTTCCTTTTACAAGTAAAATAGATAGGTGTTAGTTATCTCATTCTTTAAATATATTGGAAGGGATAGGCTCTATAGGGGAAAAAACATGCCTACTGGGTGTGTTGAAATACTTCATAAGTAAAGGATGGACATCTCAAACAGTGGTGAAGGAAATCTGAATGTCATACTAAATGAGTATCATCTAGCTCTTGTTCTTGCCTACATAAGAGTACATTATTTTTGTATATAATGAATAGCTACAAGTAGTACCATTTCTGACCTGGGGCAGGATAACATTTATATGGATATGTAATTCAGTATGATTCATGAAGCTTTACATGGTCCTGCATCATGAATGTAAACAACAGATTTCATGACCTGTCAGTTAAAAATGCAAAGCTCTCTAAGGACAGATGCATGTCAGTAAGTGAAAGCATACTGAAGAAAAGCTGCTGCAAAAGAACCCTTGTGTAGTGCAAAGTTAAATGAGGACATTTGTTTTGAAAGCACGATGATGAAACTCATAAATATGTATTGATGTGCATGACTTGGATGACAAATAGCGTATATGGCACTGAATCAGCAAATTGAATTCTTAAGATAGAAAGATGAACAGCTACTGAGTCCAGGAGAATCTTCAGCACCTGCAGACTGCATAAACTATATTGTAATGCAAATATAGATAGGAAATGCCAAAGTACTGTCTGTGCCAAACTTTTTTTCTTTCTTGTTGTTAAGAGGCTTGCATTCCCAAGTCTGTGTGTATAAATAAACCCATGACTGCTAATCTTCATTATAAGATTTGGAGGTTTGGTGATTAGTTTGTTTTCTGTTAAGCTCTTTTAAGACATGTTTTTTCTGTTTGCAGATTATTTTTGTCAAAAAAACTTAAGGAAGTGACCGATAAAAAGAAAAATGCTATTTTGAGAGACATAGATGAAAAACTAACAAGGACAGCAAAAGAACTGGGTTATTCTCTGGAACAAAAAACCATGAAGATGAAGCAGAGAGATAAGAAAGTATGACTTTCCTGATCCACTGGAGAGAATTAAGTTCTGTTAAACTTTTTTCATTTGCTTGCCTGGTCTTTTTAAAATTATTTTCTATTTTTCCTCCTAGTCAGTAGAGATGCTTCATTTAGGAATTTCCAGAGCTAATCAGCACTCTCTATAAAACTTCAGGAGAGGGAAGACTAGTACAAGTGTGTTCCAAATAATAGGATTAAATCAAAACATTTTACTCTTGTAAACCATAGCTTGGCATTCAATTAAAGAAAAAAAAAAAAAAAACAACAACCAAATAAGGGAAATAGTCTAAGAACTAAAACAAATGGGGAGCATGGAGAAAACTGCTTCAAAGTGAAGATTCATGTAAACAGTTGGATTGGATCTATTGGAAACAGTGACATTAAGGATGATATGGATTAGTAATAGAGGTTTTCCGCAGACCTATCAGAAATAATTTTGGTAGGGAGTGATTAACCAAATGTAGTACAGTGCTACACAAGTGACTACAAGGATTCCTAGATTTCAGAACTTGGCTGAAATGGAGTTTCCAGTTATTTTAAACTTCAGTACTTAAAAGTAACTGCTATACACTTTAAAACTAAGTTGATGTCCTGGAGCCTGGACACCATATTAGGTTTGGCTGCCAGCAGTCAGGTGTTAGTGCTGTTTAGTGAGGTGAGTGGTTTTGTGTCACAGTATTGACTTATGGTGCTATATTCACTTTCCTGTCTCTTTCTTTAGGTGGTGACCAAAGCATTTCATGGAGCAGGCCTAGTTGTTCCTGTAGACAAAAATGATGTCGGATACAGAGAACTTCCTGAAACAAATGGTAAATATCTTGTTTACTATATCCTTCTGCTTTATTTAAGTAAACAACCTTCAGTCACACAGCTACTCTGCAAAAACCAAACTGCTTTCATATTTCCTACTTGAAGAATATGAGCGGTGGGAGTAAAAGGCAGAAGTCTTAACCATCACACTTGAGTTCAAAGTATTTTCTTCAAATGAACCAGATGAGAGTCAATGAAACATGCTAGATCTGTCATAGTAATTCCTGAAGTAGTAGTTTAGATGACCCTCTCTCTTGTATTGGCACAGCCATGCAGGAAGTAGATCCAAAGAACTGACCTACATTCAGGGATTTGTGGGTTTCTTTCTTATCCCCCCTCTTCTCCTAGTGTTGTTCTGACCAGAATCAGTTCCTTGATGCAAGTTCAGCACACAAATGTTTGTCTCTATATGGGGAACTGAGATGGATGGGCATGGGGCAAGAATGAGCAGCAAAGGAAAGGGGGAAGCTTTTTCACCAGCGGCTCAGGGTGTGCCCACTTAGTCTTCATGTAAGCGTGACATACAGGTATGTTTTTGCCACAAATGACTTCTGTGCAATATTAAATTTCTTTATTTAAACATCTAATTATTTCTGCTTTTGTGTTTTTGCAGCTAATCTTAAAAAAATTTGTAAGGCCATTGTTGATGCTCCTACTGATGATGAGAGACTGAAGGCCTTTGCACCCATTCAAGAAATGCTCACCTTTGTGCAGTTTGCTAATGATGAATGTGACTATGGAATGGGATATGAACTGGGTATGGACCTGTTTTGCTATGGATCACATGTGAGTACTACAACAATCATACTTCGCAAAATTATGCATTATTTTATGCATGGACTGGGAGTTGTTCTGTGTCATAGATCTTTATTCCCCACTGTATCACACAATTATGCCTAGGAATCAGAAAGTCTACAGGAATATTCTTAGTTTGTGAAGACTGTTAAAAAGTCACACTTATGACACCATTCCATGTTGAATTTAAAATTACTTGTATGAAAGCACAGTCCTGCAATCCAGAAGCATTTAAACAGCATTTAACTGTTGTGATGAGTTGTCATTAGACTCCTAAAAATGCAGAATGTCTGATCCAGATATACTGAATAGCTATAGCCCCCTATCCCCAACTACTTGTATGGGCGCAAGCACTCACGTTCAATTGGATCAAGAAACAGATTGATGTTTGTAGTAACCCCAGCAAAAAAAAAATGGAACCTCAGTCAGTTGCTGACCTACACTGCCTGTATGGCTGCATAAAAGTCCAGCTAGCTGCATCTCTAAGCTTCTAATATCTCTCTGCTTCTGTGTTAACAAAGAGTGTCATAAATAAGCTGATTGACTTACTAGCACTTAATCACATGTAAAGATTCTACTTAACACTTTTTGTTCTGTATTAGCCACTGCCCCGCTGATGAAAAGGGTCATGTCTGTAACAAATCTATGGCTAGGAAATAACATATAAAGAAGCCTCAACATAAGTGTAATATGAACAGATGGTCATAGAAACACCCATGCAAAATTACTTCTTTAAGTAAAAGCAGTATTGGCTAAGGGGTGCTCTAAAGCATCATGTAGAAAGATGAAAATATTGCAATACTAAATGTAGGCCCAGAAAAGTTGTGCTAAACACTAGTTAAAATATTTAGCCACTGAAATGAAGGAAAACTCACTGCTCTGTCCATACGCTGTTAAATCGCTAATATATTTCTTGGATTTCCTGCCCTGCTCTCGTAAGTTCTGTACAGCATCTGAGAATGTGTTGTATTTTCTGATAGCCTGCTCATTTAGGCCCCTTCCTTCAGTGACTATGCTGCTTCAGCAGCTTAATTCCTTCCTACATCTGGAAGGGCTGTGAAGGAAACAGTTACTTCCAGCTGGCTGAGTAGGTGGAGGCAAACCCCCATTACAGATGTTATGTGCTTCTTGGCATGAGATTAACTGCTGACACACTTGGGCAATGAATAATTATGTCTTTACAGCATTGTGACATGGCCTGATACCTATCTTATGCAGCAATTAGACACAGCTATAATTTTGCAGCTGTTTCCTGAAAATAGAAACCTTACTTCATTTTCTAGTTAGTAAACAAAGGAAAAACAATGGCTCCGCACATAAATAACACCACGCTTTGGTCCCAGCGTTTTTGTCTGTCTGCAGATGCTTAGAGCTGCTTTCCGGTTCTGACGAGAGCTCTGCGCACAGAGCCGGAACCAACACTGAGACTTTATCTGAAGCCTAAGACACAGAAAATGACTTAAACCTCTTCCCCTCCATAGGAGAGGTGTCATGGGCTTACACGTAGAATAACGATAACCAACGCTAAATACGCTCTGACTTTTATACATTTGAAGCACTTAAATGGTTACTGTAAGTACTGTTGTGATCCCCTTGAGCTGTGGAGTATGACAGGACACGGGCCTTCAACCGCAGGCTGGATGACTCTATGCCTTAACAATAGTTATCATCTCTTGCATTGCTAAAAATAGATGTCCATCTCTCACTGCAGCAGTTCGGGTAACCCAGCCTGTCCCTGCTGTGGCTGTTTGTTACAGGTGTAGCATGGGTGCGTGCTCAGCCCTTTCCAGGGTGGCTGAAGAAAACAGTTTGAATGCAGCGAAGCCTAGCGGTCAGGCTGCTCTCGCTGTACCAAACAAAGCCACTGACCCCTCAGGGCTGCTCTTGTTTTCCCTCTCGCCTACAGTACTTCCACAAGACGGTGGGCCAGCTGCTGCCTCTGGCTTACACCCTGCTGAAGAGGAACCTCTTTGCCGAGATCATCGAGTCGCACTTGGCCAACCGGCGGGAGGAGAAGGTGGACCAGCTCGTGCCCTGAGGCGGGCAGCGGGGCCCCCGCGGGGGGCTGCCGCCGGGCGGGTGTCCTTGCCTTCTCGGGCGCGGGGTTTTCTTCCTGTTGTTGTGTGTCTGTGGTTTTTGTACTGCGCGGGGCTGTCCCCCGCCGCCGGTCAGTAAAGCTTTTCTGAGGACGGAGGCGCCTCCCCGTGCTGGCTGCTCGCGTGCGACGGGAGGGGGAAGTCACGTGCCGCTACTGCGGCAACCGAGGGGCGGGAGTCTGCGCGCGTGAGGCTGGGCGANTTCCGGCAGCGCGCGGGCCCTGCGCCCCGGCCAGAGAGCGCTGGAACCCCTGAAGGTGAGCAGGGGCTTTCGGGCGTGCGCTCTGAAACACGGCTGGCAGTGGCGCGGCTGGTGGCCTCCGGTCAGCGCCGGGTCACCGTGCCTCCCCTGCTCCTGGTACTTGCTGCCTGTGCCTGCAGCTCGAGCTTCGGCACAGGAAAAGGTGAAGTACCGTGTTTGAGTTATTCTCCATTTGGTACTCCTATTTCTCAGCCTGAAGCTAAACCTAGGCCAGTGAATGTTACTGTGCTACTTACGGTAACAAGGCACAGACAGGGCAGGTCACTGTGTTTCTTAGAGAATGTGTAGGCATTAGGGAAATGATTGAATCGCATTTGGTGTAGCTGAATGGCAACCAGCTGCTTATTTACACCTACCGCACTCCAGTTCCTTCCTCTTGGTGATTTTTACTGGCACTGTGCGTTTCCTCAGATCTGTCCCACCACATAGGTAAACAATGAAGTTACAGCAGCTTTCCCTTTTGTGTTACAACAAAGCACTACAGCTGGTCTCAGTCTTCTGGATCTGGCTGAATTAACAGGAAACAAATAGGATTAAAAAACCAGCTAACTAACTGACATACATTGCAAGATAAATCAGAAATGCTACTGCGCCTGCTGAGGTCAGCCCCTGTTTTCACTAATCTGGCCTCTTAGAAATAGAATCGAAGTAATTTTGTACAAGACGCAAATTGTTTTCAAGTTCATTGGTCCACTGCTCTATTTTGTTGTTACTACCCTTGAGTTTTACTCGCAGGCAACTGCTTGAAATAACAGTCCAGAAACCAATGGAAAATATTTGCTCTTACTCAACAGGCCTGCCATCATACAGCAACTTGACTTCTATTGTAGCAGTTCATGTCATTACTAATGACGATTGTACTGCTAAGGAAGATTACAGGTGACGAGCAACGTGCTCAAATCTCAAAGTTGTCCCTACTTTTTAGCAAACGATTATACTTCCAAAGGTCCCTTCCAGCATAAACTAATAAATAATTCACAGTGTAAGCTGGAGTGCTTCAAAAGTGTATCATCTCAAGTTTTTAAATCAAAAATGTGTTTTCGGTTCTCAGAATTGCATGTCACATCTACTTTTGTAAATTTGACAACCCTGCCCCTTTCAATCAGCCTATAAATGTTCCATAAGCACAAGCATACAGGGACTTTTTCATGGGCCCAGAATTTTATGCTTTATATGTTAAAAAGAGGTAGTTTCTTGAAAATTCAGTTTCATTCCCCCTTACTTTTTAGGTTCCAAGCAGAAGAGACCTTCATATTAATGCCCTGTAAATCATACAAGTAACAAAAAAGTATTCACCTTTCACATTATTATTTAAATATGAAATCGGCAAAAACTGGGACCTTAGTATGGATTTTTTCAGTCTTACCTATTAATGTCTAATTGAGAAGGAAAACTCTTACACCAACAGAAAAAATACTGAAGAAGTGCTGTATGTCACTAATATACATCATCAACAGCTAACTTACTTACCTTTTTTTTTTTTAAATCAGTCATACCAAAAACATACTGTGTAGAGACTATGTAATCCTGGCTTTTAGACAATAGAAGCATCATCTACTTTTAAATCAGGAAGCCAACTATTCTATAATTATATAATTATAGCAAATTTGAAAGTGTCTATTTTGGGAAAAACCCCTAATACTGATCTGTTTGATTAAGTTGATTTGGCTACTGATTTGTAGCCAAATACTAGGCAATACAAAGACTGCATCTCCTCCTAAAATTCATTCTTTTCTTTGTTGTCTACTTACTAGTTTTGTATGTAGAATTCCTAGCTGTTAATTTGCTCTCAGGGAAAATACATACAAAAATCAACACAAATATTTTTTGTGAAAATAATGAGAAAACATGACAGAACAATAAATGGTCATACAGAAGTTTTTAATGTTTGATTAAATCATCACAGTAATCAGAATTTTTACTGTAATGATATGCAGCTCTACCACACAAGTATAAATAAAAACATTAAGATCAATATTAAATACAGCTCTAGGCAACATCACAGATTAACAAAGAATGCATTCTTCATGAACCAGTAACTGAATGGTTTAAAAAAAACAAAACAAAACAAAAACGCTGACACCTTCCCCCTCCCATCCACCACATTTTTTTTTTTTTTCAAATTAGTAACTTGAGTAAGGTGCTGGAAGTTTGACGTTAGAAAAATTTTCTTGCACAGCACAGGCACACATACTTCATTATCAGAACCTCTAACGTATGTTTACCAGAAGACATTTTAAATGTCACCAGGGAAAGCTTAGCAGGTAAGAAGAGCAAAGGGAGATGCACAATTTATATGCAGCACTTGGGATCCACACTGAAATTACAAAACACAGCAGGGTTGTGAACTGTATTTTAATTCAGACTGTACAGTCTGTAGAATTAGGTGCAAATTAATACAGTACACACAGCAGTGTTTTATGAGAACATCAGAAATGGCAGAGGTTTCAAACTGACTTAAAGCAATTTCTGTGCATGTAGTGCGTTTATATTCTTCCACTGTAGAAAAATGGACAACTGAAATCAGCATCACAGACAGCTTCCAGAGCTGCCTTCTATAAATGGGCCAAATCCTGCTCTTTGTGGAGTTTCTTCTGTAAAGTTTATTCAGGCTTACACAATATAACAGAACAAATTTTGAACCACTAGCACTGACTTCATGTGGAGGAATACAGCTAGTTGCTGCAACACTCCCATTTAGACACAGCCTGACTCCCTGTTTCAGTTCCAAACCCATTTTTAATACAGGGGCTGACCACCCTGAGCCCGCTGGCACCTTTCGGTTTCTACTGGTTCCAGTTGCTGCAAGAGATGAGACGATGAGATGCAGATGACAGTTTTATACTCAGAAAAATCAGTAAAAATGCAGCAGAGCACTTAAGCACAGGCATTTTGGAGCTTGCCAAAAGTACCAGAATTCTGCTTCAGTATGTTACTGTACTTAAGATAAAATCATACCGAGTACTTTGTGAATAAAGACGTTTGAGGTAACTCTGACGAATGCCTTAGAGATATCTAGCATGATTATTTTAGACTTTTACCATTTATATTTTTGCAGTCTTGTGGGCATAATTGTTAAAAGAAGGAAATTTTATCTAACCCCATATTATATAAAGCATGATTTTTGTTAGCCAGATTTCTTCATTTTTTTCCTTCCCCCTTCAGGCTTATAGCATATTGCCTTTTTTCCTCTGCATGTTTGTGGTGGTGGTGGTTTGATGGAATTAATATGAAACAAATTAATCTAGTGACAAGAAAGAAAAAAGTAAAGAAGTTGGGGATCTGTCAGTTCACCTGCTAGCGTGTGTGTTGCTGCTGAATTTTAAAGTCCTGCCAAAGTTTCAAGTACTGGATTCGATTCTGCCCTGCTGCTCATCTTCTGTGGCTACATATCATTTACATCTCTCATTTCTTGGGGGGAAAAAAAAAAAAAAAAAAGAGTCAAAAGCAATCTACTAATTATAGTTGCTTTCTTCCTATTATTTTTAAAACCCTGCAGTTTTTTTAAAATAAAAATTTAATATTACTGTTCCAGTTATCTTCTAGTAAAGGAAAAAGGAATTCTCAAGGTAACGGCAGTGAAAGTTACATTTGAAAATGATCTTATATGCATGTTGGATCATAAAGAAACCATTTTGTTTAAACCCTTCATCTAGTTGTAAACATTTGCTAATCCTCCATTACTTGCAGAGGATTATGAGTTATTCTATAAAATCACATTAAAAAGGTAATTAGTTATGTGAGATATTAACTGATTCGTATTTAATAGATTTTTAATTCATACAAATATAAATAAAGAATGGTAAAACGTCAAGAAAAATAATATACATTTAGTGCAAGTTATGAGTTACATTTCTTCCTACCATGTCAGCAGTGGAACGTCTTTTGTGGAGAAGAAAAACCAAAAAATGACCGTTCTCAAATTTTACAGGGCGGGGGGGGGAAAGATCTCCAGTGTTGTAGCATGCAATTTTTACCAGATACACGTATACAGAATTGTTCCAGCTCTTAACTAGTAGAATAGCAGTATTTTTCCTTATACTGCACAACATTGGTATATATCATAGTGTTTTCAAGAATACAAAAATTGCATAAGACCAGGTCATATTATTGATATTTTCTGCAGCAAAAACAGTCTTTTTCTTTGAAACGCTAGTTTCATCTGGTTTTAATTTTTCTCATATCATGATAGCAGTGGGTTGAAAGAAGTCTCGCATGGTTCTTGCGAGGTATTACCTGTTCAATCTTTTTTTGTTGCAGTGGATCTGTACTGCCCCAAGCATTTAATGATGTACAAACTTACACGTTTAATGGCACAAGAAAATCCTCCCTTCTTGTGATCAAACCTCAGTAACTCACAGTACATCTCAATATGAGAAACAACTGCTTCAAAAGGGCACACCAATTTTAAAGAGGCTTTGTTACGGCTCAGGAGAGAGAGAAATAAAGCTCTTCTGGAATGTCGAAAGGTGACATGTAATAATTACACGTTTCATGAGTTAACACAACAGTTTTCAATGGTAAAAAGGGCAAGACCTTTCAGTCTCCGTAAGATGGCTCAATTCAGAATGATCCCTCCAGAAACAGGGACTAATAACACATCTCTTCAATGCTGAAGTACCAGGCTGGGGCTGGAGAATTGCGCCACCTCGCACGGCTCACCCACTGCACTATCATGGCAGACCTGACGTCTCGGGACGCATCCAGTGCAGGACAGCAGCTCTCCCTTCCCACGCTCCCATCAGCCTTCCTCCTCGCCACATAATCCCCCAGACCAACTCCTGATTTCCAGCAGCAATGTTACGCAAAAACCCAGCTCTCGTCTCTGATTTTAGAAGTATCCCCCAGACTAAAGTGTTGTGCTATTCAACAAATGAACCTCCTCTTCCGTTTCCTCTCTCTCCTCAGCTATGGGTTTCAGTTGAACATTATTGAGGCGGGGTCTTGGTTTGCCGTCTGGGCCATATGACGGAGGATATCTTTTTTTGTTATAATGCCAAGGAGGCGCCTGAAAAGGATAAATGGAAGACCGATATTAATACAAGCAGGAAAACAATAAAGCAGAACAAATCTGTAGCCAAGTCCTTTTTGTTGACAGGAGTAGAGCATAAGTAAACAGCCTGATTTTCTTATTTAAACAAAAACATTTTATTAACCAAAATATTGAGGAACCACATGTTTGTTAAAAGACAGCAATGCTGAGACACCACATCAGATGGTCTCTGACAGCTGTACTCCATTTTAATGAAATACAAGTAATACAAGGAGAGCCCATGACAATTTTTATTTAACTTTTTGTTTCTACAAAAATGAAATTTTGATTAGTGTATGCCAACAAAAAAGTAACAAAGAGGGACAAAGAAAAAAGAGGTATGAAAAAGAAGTGATATTGATCCCATTTCATAAGGGAGGCGTGTTCCAACCTAGCCATCAGAAGTGACGTACCGCTTGATGGCCCAAAATCCTAATAGCAAATCAAACTCCCCTTCCCTCCACTTTTAAATCGTAAGGATCCTTCCAGTCTGACGCACTGGCTCAGGCTGAATGTATTCAGAGGAGCACACTGTATTGGCCATGAAACTTTTGTGAAATAAACAATAGTTAATTAGTTTTTGGAGTTCACAGCTTTAGAAAATAAATCGTGAATAAAAGAAAATTGTAATTTTCCCATTTAGATACTGTGCTCTTACCACAGGGTCTTCACGGCTTTTAAAATTATAACTCTGAGAAATATCAAAAAGGGAGAGACTGTCCAAACGGATAATATCACAGGAGAAGCAAAGAGCAGAATGAATGAGCTGCTGCCCTTGTTATTCTGGTTAGTACATTTCGTTTTGTCTTATTAAAGGACGCATGAAATACTTGTGAAATATGAGCATAAAATGAGAACATACTTAGCATGTTTTGCACATAAGCAGCTAAACTTGGTGGGTAGGTTTAGTAGAGATGTAACTAGCAACCCACGTCCAAATTAAGACAAAGTCTACCTTCTATCTAAGGTTAGTTCACAACATCATGGTTAAACCAGCATCTAGATTCTGAAGTCAATAGTCAGCATAGTAGCATGCCACTTGGTGGCTTAGGGTATCGCTGAACATTTTATAAATGAGAACACTAATTGCTGTAGGTAACAGCAGCAGAATCACAGGACTTTACAGACAATCACAGGACTTTACTAAAAATAAGAGTACTTCTAAAAATCATGTTGATAAAAGAGGATTACAGGGAAGATCTAATGCTGCGATACATTAAAAACACGCTTGGCTTTGCTTCTCAAAAGACGTGATACTTACTTTGCTATTTAACAGCTATTTAAAGCTGTCAAGATCAGAAAAAGTAATAGGCATATATGAAAATCTTAATTTGCATTAGGACAGGAAAAAGTATTCCTAGCTGCATGCTTTCCCACCTGGGGAAATCAGCAGATCAACTAGGCGGATCTATGTGATCTCAAGAACAAAAATATCAGGAAGTCTATTGTTTACTTTCCTTTAATGTTGTGACTAACAGTATGTCCACATTAACAGCTTAATTTCTACAAAAGCGTTTTGCACATATTGTTTTATGGTTTAGTACAAATTTTAGCATAAGATGATTTCATTGTTCAGCTGATGTCATAAAAGCCCTGAACAGTTCACAAGTTTCATGCTTCCTGACTTCTAATGTGTCTAATTATGAGATCTGATATATCTAATCACCAAGGATTCGACGTGCTGCTTTAGTTGCTCGAGATGCTCTAATATGTTCTTCTTTGTGATGATCCCCAAGACAATCCTGAAACAGATCATGTTATGCTAATAACTGTGTGTGAAATCAAATTAAAAAAAAGTTCTAATCATAATGAAAAAGGATTAGAGCAAAACTAAAAAAAAATAAAAATAAAAAAAAAATGGTTGCAGGAAAGCTCATGAGATAATTAAATGAAAAATGATTTCAAAGTCAGTACCCTTTCCCAGACATTGCCTTTTTTCTTTCTCTCCCAAAATGCTGAACACAACTGGATCTTCGATCACCCCAGAGCAGTATGTTTCTCATATCAAGTACACGCCAAGGAAGCATACTTCATCCTTTCTACCCAAATTGAGGCCTCTTCAGGTCTTAGAGGCACTGAAACTAGAATCTACTTTATTTCCTTTGTTTAATAGTTATTTCTCCTCACACACACAGATCATTATTCACATTTTAACAAGCCACAGTAGATTAACAAAGTAATAACTGTGTAAAGTCACAGCAATTGAGGTTTGAAGCTGCACTATAGAACAGGGTTATCCGGTCTCCCTAGAAACAGACAAATTCAGACAAATCTCTCATTCATGACAGTATAAATCAAGAGCAACTCCCTGAAATGGATATTCTGGTACAAATTAGGAAGAGTGAGGCTCAGTCTTTATATATCTCTATGTTTGTCATCAGCAGCAATTTATGCACAGTTCCTACTCCAATCTGGATTGGAACCAATAAGTTAATGTGTGTCTTCATGCGGGTATATTCAATTTGCAGGAAATTTGCCAAAATATAGATTAGTCCTTGATGTCCACATGCCTACATGCTGTGGCTAAATACCACCAGTACTAGTATTTACTATCTGATCTTGTTGTAATGGACAGTGTGCTCATGGAATATCACAAGTTTGTAAACTGAAGTAGGACAACAAATATGAATGTCTGAAAACAGCGAATTATTAAAGCCATCCATACTTGCTGCTACTTTATCATAAAAGAGTTAAAAATTTATAGTACAGTTTGACATAGCTTTGCATGATTAAGCTTTCTTAAGAGTCGATTTTAACATAAATGTCAATGTTTGAGCACTCAACCACAACAGAAACTAAGAAAAAAAATCATAGTAAGTATTCTAAGTTTTATCCGTTAAAATTTCCCTCCCCAAAACAAGAATAACCGCATGCTTGCACTGACTTCTAAGTGTCAGATCATGATGTCCTTTCCCCATCAGAGAAAGGTTTTTTTAAGTCATTTATGCTTCTGAAAACTTCTACGCGGCATTCAATACAGGGATGCATTGAAGAAAAAAAAGGAGGAAAACATTTTAAATAAATTTGTTTTAAACTACATCTGAAAAAATAAACTTGGAAACCAATGCGATATTTAAATTTTGCCACTTATAGCAGCAGTCCTTTTGCCCACAGCAAAACAAATTAAGTCCCACCCATATTTCAGGTTTCTTGGGGTTTGTCCCATGGACATTAATCCTAAATAACGTGGATTAGCAGACAATGTTTCACTCCCCAGGTGCCTTAAAAGACATGCTAAAGAGAAAGCAAGATACTATGGTAGGAGCTGCAATGTTGTGTTTCAAGTGTTAAACGCAAGAGAAACAGAGAAGCAGAGTGTTAAAGGAACAGCTACACAGAAAAAGACCATGTAAAAAAAGGAGTAGTTTAGAGGCAACTATAATGAACACTTATGTTTCCATGCCTAGGGCTGATTTATTTAGTGGGTAATCAGATGACAACTCCCTATAGTCTCATTTACAAACATTCTAAATCTTAAAATTACTTTACTGAAATATTTTGAAGTGTAGAAACAAAGGTTGCAGATTGAAGTTCCAGAACTAGTAGCAGTTACTTAGTTGTTAGTATTCCAAAAACAAGAGCTTGGTGGTAATCGCCATCACTAAACTTCAGAAGAGGAGATATTGGCTGGATCATTTTCTCCCTTACTTTTTATGAACCCAGATATTTGTAGATGTTCAATAGCTGATACATTGGCCATTGCCAGAACATATATAAGAACGAGGAAATACAGGCCTTAGACTGTGCACCATGCAAGACTAAATGTCTGCAAAAAAAGCTGTGTCTCCTCCACATGCAAGTTGCACACACAAAACTTGCTGAATGAGAGCTAATTTTTAAAAGAACATCTTAAAATGACTAAAGTCACCTGCCTGCTCACTTGGAATACAAGGGAGGAGTAAGAATTTAAGAGAGATGCCACAGCACAGCATCTTCTTAATGAACAGTTGGGGTCCTCAGTTGCAGTACCAAACTTATGGGTTCAAATACCATGATCCTGGAATATATCCTGGTTCAAATACTCTGATCCTGGAAGTGAAAATTACTGTATCTTAACAAAATGGACTGCATTGCTGCCACTTTACTCACCCATTGTGTGTTACAAGGCACTGCCTCAGACCCAGCTTCCGGAAAATATCCACCACTATTTCCATTGGTGTGTGGTCTGTCACGGTGAAAGGGCTCATATCAAGTATGCTTCTAAGCTTCAAAGGTCGAGGGCTTTCTGCTGGAAGCGATGGAGTATGCTGGGCAAAACAGACCCTGGAACTGCCAACAATCCCTTCCTGCTTCTTTCTAGCACTTTCTTTAAGAAAAAGAGGGAAGGGGGGAAAGAGCAGAGGAAGAAGAATTTACATTCTTGGAGTAAGATAACTTAGCGTAAACAGACAGATCAATCAACGCTACCAGGCTCTGATGTTATTCTCTAGATGCTATACTCTGATATATGCTATTTTGGTGTGTTTCCATAGCCACTGCTTTATCCCTAAGAAGCGTTTGTGCAGAAATCACAAAAGCCACCTACCATACAGCTTTAGTCATTCTTCGGCTACTACCTTTCTCACTCCAGTAAATAACTTTTATTTACTATAAAGAGGTGGTAAGACTTAAAAACTAACATACAGGAAGCACATAGACGGCTGCTGAAAAAACTGTCAAGGGGAAAGCCAATCTCAATTGACAGCTCCCCTGTCATGATTCCAATGGCTGTAATTATTTTTGGTTTGAAACCAAAGAACTCATTTCTGATCACTCTGAAAATGCTGTCTTCTTGTTTATAAAGAATTTATTTAGCTTTGTGTGAACTGGATACCCTTCCTTTTCATGGCTTCATCACCTTGGTGACATCAGCATCCCTCCCTGTACCCTGAACTATTTCACACAAGGACTCTCTTAAGGCAGCCAAAATCCAAGACTAAGCAACTTGCACTGTGCAATCTCAGCAGCTGAAATGAGTCTTACCTGTGAAAGTGTATTATTAGAAGAATGTTCTGCTATTCCCCCATTTACTCTTAAGTAAATGCAAACTTAAAACAGTATGATGTCTATAATAATTTCCAAGTTTTGGACATTCCTATACATCCTACATAGTGTAATACCAGAGTATACACAGTATTAAAACCACAAGCAAAAGTTTTACTGAAGGAAACAGTGTTGTGTTCACAAAACATTTTTATAAAAGTTTCAGGAGACTTTTGGTCTCTTTCTCAAGTGTATTTGTTAAAGAGATACTTGTAAATGTACAATCTTACAAATTATGAAAAAAAAAAGTAGTTTAAGATGCAACTTCCGTCATTGATTTCATGCACCAAATGTTACAGGTTTGTAACATTTTCTTATGTAATAATGATTTTTTCCTTTGGTTATGATAGTATCCTCAAAATCCACAGAATTTTTCTTGCCAGTGCACAAAGCATCGTCACAAGTATCACTCAAGTTCTAATACTCACCCAGAGAAAGAGGGCCCAAATGGGGCTTGCGTGCTCATGTGCCCAGGGCCAAATTTCCCATTACACAAACGAATTGAAAAACAGAAACCTAAAATAATTAATATTTCACTTATCTCTCCATAATACAATCTTAGTTGTTATAACAACAGTAAATAACATACTGTCAGAGAGAAGTATGGTATTTAAATTTAAAAATGACTTGGACAATAATTCTCACAGAATCCTGCTGTTCTAAAATGAGAATTACTCCATTTTGAAGAAGAATGTTGATGTACCGTCACTTGAGGAAGAGAGATACTAGCAAAAGCCTCAAAACAAAAATAAATACCGGACTAGATGACGTTTTGTCCTACCTCAGTATGAAAACTCTTGTTTTTATGACAAACAGATTAACATTTTCTCAATTTCAGAGCCTGCTATTGAAGATCATCATATACTTAAATAAAGGAACAGACAGTCTGTGCAAGGTATCTGAACATGAAGTAGGTTTAGAAACACACAGAGTAAATTCTGGTTTAAGCTATAAAATCATTTAAATTGGCATATATAATCATGCAATACTGGAAGATGATTACCTATTGCAATAGTTAAATCTCTTCTTAGAGCAAAGCCCACTAGTCTCTGCGATTCTTTTGACATAATAACAGGAAAACCATTATAGCTGGTTTCGTTGATCAAGTTTTCTATGTCTTCGACTGTCATATTATCCTGCGTCAGAACTGCTAAAGGTGGATCACTTCTTCGAGGTCTCATAACATCAGCAGCCAGAGTTGTGTGAGTAAATTCTTCCTTTGCATCCAAGAAAGGATATCCATTCAGTCGGATGTGTGCCTCATAGATGCCTTCCCTACCAAAGGCATCTCCTACCCACTTACTGGTCATGACTGCAGCCATTAGGGGCACAATATATTCCAGCCCTCCTGTTAGCTCAAAGACAATAACTACCAGGGACACAGTCATCCTTGTCACACCACCTGCAAGAAAAATGGTAGCCAGTAACATTCTAGTATCAGGTAACAATGAATTTAGAATTTCCCGCCTTCCTGTTGAGAACTACAAACATAACTTTGCCATTAAAGGTCATCTGACAAACACCATTCTGTATAATACAAACAGAAGCAGACAGGAAAAGTGAACACAAAACTTTCAGAAGTAAAAGTGAACTTTAGGGAAAATTCCTAGAAGGTCACAGAATAAAGGGATTTGAAAAATATGTGCCGTTCTTTCATGTAAACTAGGAATAAAATTATGTATTTCTCCATACCATACCTAGGTTAAAAATACTGAGAAATGCAAGGAAATCCAGTAAGATAAGAATTTGGAAAAAGAACGGAACTAATGCAGGGAAGTCACAGGTAGCAACTCAACAGCTACGTTGTCCAAAGGATTAGGAATTTAATGCTCTTGCTAAATCAGAAAAGCCAAAGAGAATTACGAGCTGATGAAATCTCTTTCTTGGACAATGGGAGAAGACAGGGATTACGTTTCTCTTCTGTTAGTATTCAAGATGTTTTTTCTGCCAAGGTTTCTGAAGCCGTATCTTCATTCAATAAAAGAATACGATCTTTCGTTCAATGCATTCAGAAATGATTCAAATTGATCTATTAAAAGACAAAACCACCTCTCCAAAACCTAAATTTGTACCACTAGTTTATTTGGTTGCTCAAATACGCTTTTCCTTACAGAAAAGGTCTACTTTTTTGCAGAATCTGTACTAACAGCTCTTAAGTTTAATTTCTAAGGCAATGAAGTTATAAGCTAGGACAAGATCTTCAAAAAGCCTCTCCTAGTTTAGGTCCCCAACTTAAGCCTCCTTCCATGAAGCTGATTTTCAACAGTTTGTAAGTCAGACTTGTTAAAAATATCTCAAGCTGGACTCCTCAAATCATCAGACACTTCTGAAAGTTTTGTTCGGATTATGAATTTCAAGAACATTTTTTTGCAATTCATGTACGTGTGGCAGCTGATCACATTACCTCCTTGTAATAATTTCAACAGTACTTGACTCTGCAAATCCTCTACCTCCTACATTTCAAGAAACTGATTTTTCTGACTGATGTAGTAATGACACCTCTTGACAGACAAAGAGAAAGCAAACACTGCTATTTGAATTCTCCTATTTCTCATCAATTTAAGTTTCATGTTATTCCTCAGATCACAAGGATCTGACAGTCTCGTGTAGAGATGTGAATGTATTGTTTTGAAGAGAGAGAAGTCCATATAAAAAGGTGTTCCAAAACTGCACACGTTTATATCTCCCTTCATTTTTAATGATTATTTTGGCAACATACAAGAAATCAGATACTTATTTACTTTGTTATATTTTAGTTACCTAAGCACGCAGCAGCACCAACCATGGCATAAAGACCAGGTGTAATACAGTCAGCTCCAACTTCACACCACTCCTTGAAAATGAACCAGTCATGATGGTAGTAAGCCAGCTGCTCCACTGCAATTCCTACAATCCTTCCTGCTATTGCTCCAATTGCCATACTAGGTATGAACAACCCAGATGGAACCTGCAACAAAACCAGAAGAAGAACTGTTGTCACGCTGATGGAAATGTACC
>WAAD01014720.1:72544-88543 GCA_013389945.1 Fregata magnificens
CTTTCATAGAAATAAAACTTAAAATGCAAATAAATATAACATTAAAGTGACATCCCCTTCTCCAGATCTCCACATACTGGCTGACATTCTAACCAGCCATATACTTTAAAGCTTCAGAGAAATGTATGTAGCGCAGTCCCATCAATGACAGCAGCATGACTCCTTGCCTATTGGCAAAGTGATAAATATATTCTTACAACTTCACAAAAATATTTCCACCAAACTGCAGATGCTGAAGTTATGAGAAAATGAACCAAAACCAAATGAAGTGTAAGCTCTACCCTTCTGCAGTCTAGTGAATTCTAATATACAAAGTGTGATCCTGTGGTGACAATCCCATGAAGGAGAGCCAGATGCACACAAACACATGAATGGTAAGAGATGTTATAATGCTTAGAGGGGCAGCGCCCTAGATATAGGTGAAATACAGCAAGTGAATACAACAGATTGGAGTGGTCATGTTATAGAATAATGTCTGAAATTTTGACCGATGGAAGACTAGCATTTAAAACATACACAACAGATTTCTCTTACTCGTCAGCCAATACACAGAAAAATAACTTCAAATAACAGACTGCAACACCGTCTAAAATATCAACACGTGAGAAACACAACACAATATGGTTCTATCAATTACAGAATGACAGAATGGTTGAGGTTGGACATGGCCACTCCAGATTGTCTAGTACAGCAGGTTGCCCAGGACTGCATCCAGTCACGTTTTGAGTATCTCCAAGGATGGAGAGTCCACAAGTTCTCTGGACAACCTATTCCAGTGTCCAACCACCCTCAAAGTAAAGAAGTGTTTTTTTATGCATGCAGTTACATGGAATGGCAATGTAGACTGAAAAGTTAAAGCCAGTTTAAACACAAATCCTGCTTAGTGAACATTCTACAATGTTTGGGTTAAGACACATTTGATAATGATGTAATTGCAAAAAACTATGAAGGGAGCCTGACAAGACAAAAATGATGAAGGCATGACAGTTATACGTCATTCAGAAAACAGCTACAGGTTGGAGAGAAGCTGAAGACAGCTCCAAAACAGATTTATGAAATGACCAGGAAAGACAAAAATTGTGCTGCTTTGTAGTGGAGAAGAAATTCCCATTACGGTCACATGAACAAAGCCTGCTTTCTAGTCATGACATGCAATACTGGACATTTCAGGAAAGCAATCATCATTGGCTCCCTTTGACAGTCTGCAGTAATTACATTTATGTGAGAAATGCGGAGAAGGGATGAAAAAAATCCCTATAAGTTGTTCAAGAGGTACAGTCTTTTCTTCTTCCATATAACAGGACTAGGGAACCTGAGTGGTTATGTTTGAACTCAGCTGAACTTAGCTCTTGGAAATTTTGGAATCATCCTTATTGCTGAATCAGGCCCATACAAACAGCCATCCACACACACAGTGACTGTTCCCTACTAAATTTAGCATGTGTTTCTATTCAGCTGAACAAAGGCCTAGTTTGAATTTAATTAAACTTAATATTGTTTTCTACAAGAATTGCTTACTAATCTTACTAAGTAAAAAGACCTTTTTTTAAAAGAACTACACATGAAAAAATTTCTATAAACAAAGCTGCTAGCTTTGAGAGATGGAAAATGAGAAAGGCAGTAAGTAAATAATCACAGCAGATGATGCAGCCACAGCATTCACACTTACCTTGATACCAAAGGTGAAGACTGTCATAATTATTTTAAATATGAGTGCTAAACACAACTGCCATATAGCTGAATAGACTCCAGTGCCTGCTGGACGGTCAGGAATATCATCTACTATTTTGCTCGCATTCATATCATTTCTGTAGTCACAGAGGGAGGAGGATTCTAATGGCCCACAGTCTGTGAAGAGCTCTTTAATAAGCTCACTGGTGTTTAGCCTTGTATATGGATTAGGAAATGCAATGACAGCTGTTATTGCTGCAACAATAATAACCTCCAGGACAGGATATTTCCCAAATTTCGTAGATTTGCGTCGACGACACCATGCGATGTTTGCTCGGATGAAAAACGCTCCCCAGAGCCCACCAAATACTCCCAGAAGAATAAAAGGAAGCAGTTCAAAAAGGTACCAAGGAGTATGATATTCCACATAAAAAAGAACTAGGCGGCTATTACCAAAAGGATTGATGGACCTTAAAACAAATGCAGCTACTAAAGCAGCAAAAAATGATCTCCATAAAGTTTTCAGTGGGAAATAGTAACTGACCTGCAAAAGGCAATACATGAGAATTATTAGTGTTTCAATTAAAAATACTGGAAAGACTGTTTTATGCATGTTACAGTACTGCTGCTCACATGGTATATGCCAAAAGAAAGTACTCTTACACTACCAGTATTATTCCTATCACTTGGAGCACTGGTGCTCCAGCACATACTAGATTTTTACAAAACTCTACAATTCATACTTATATCAGTTTTAAAGACAATACTAAAGCAGTACTGAAATCACTGCTGTTTTAAGACTGTTAGGAAATAATGCATAGTAATTTATGTTTAAAAGCTTCTCTGTTTATGTCTTTCTAGCTATTCATAAGAACCGGACTGTGTACTAGCTGCTCTCTCAAATTTCCTGCTAATACTGTTTCATCTCCATTCAACCTACATTGAAAGGTTTCTGGCAGATGTGTTATTTTTATGAAGTATGATTAAAACATCAAAAAAAAAATAATCAAAACAGAGCATGCAATTTCATACTTAAGCCCCACATAGCCTGATGTGAATTTCAAGAGAGTTGTCTTCTGAGCTTTTTTGGAATTTTTTTGGCAACAAAGGAATTCCTCAAAATCCCCATATGATATAGCACAATTATACATAAAAGAGTATTTTGCTTCCTCTTTTCATTCAGAGATTTTTAGTTTTTTTAAAAATGCTAATGATCTAAACATTCTTACGTATTTTGAAAACAACTAATGACAACTAATTTAATAAAAAACATTTCTTGGAGAATAGAGTTTGATTGCCTTGGAGGTCAGTTTTATAGCATATTTGCCTTTTTAACGTATTCAATTGTGTTTAGTGTCTGAAACTTTAAGAAAGGTAATGTTTAAAAACTTGTTTCATAAAACTGTAAAATAGGTTTCTAAAGAGTCTTTGAAAATGCAAAAAAAGAGCCTGATTTTTTTTTTTTAGAATACACTCCTAGAGTGAAAGACTGCTGTATCTCTATCTGTATGTAAATTGTAATTATTAACTGACTCAGCCCTTCTCCAGAAAAAATATAACTGAGAATAAAGCAAAGCTGACATTAATCCAAAGAAAAGAAAAAATATCTTTAGGAGTTTGCTGGTAACGGGACTCTTGACTTTGAAATGTGGGTCTAAAAATAATTTCCTTCTTAGGAAAGACTCCGCAGCTTAAAGGAGTCTGAGATTATTCATGCTAAAAGAGATTTTTTTAAATATCTATCCTTCGGTGCCATCTCTTGACATACCTCCTCCAGACTGAAAAGGACTCCACCAATTGGGGCACCAAAGGCTACAGATACTCCTGCTGCTGAGGCAGCTGACAACACCTGGAAAAGAACAATGGTGACAGGTTTTTTTGCAGCCTGTGATATGCTTTAAACATGAAGAACAGAATCTCATTACAGTTATCAGTTTCTTCTATGTTTCTATCAAGGACACACAGACTTGCTAACAGAAAAGCATCAAGTATGTGTATCAGAATGCTCATAAGATGTGGCCAGTGGCCACAGCAGCCACCGGCCAGGTACTAGCCATGACAAAGCCAAGGACGCTGCTCAAAACCTCCCCAGCAAAGCATCCAAAGGAGTCTATGCTTCAGTATGAAACCGCTGGTATCTCATTTTCAAGAAATTGTAGTAAGCTTTCTCTGTGCTAGATGTGTGTGGTGGAGAAGTCCACCAATCATAAGTATTACTGAAGGAACAAAAATCGTTGACAGACTACATAGCTTTTATATCAGTCCTGGAGATCTGCGCTCAGTAGTCTTCAAGCAAAAACTTGCAGAAATATCTGAGGTGAACTGGGATTATGGGAGAGATTAAGAGGAATTGAAGCAGCAGCTGGATGAATTATGTTCAGTATATAAGGATAGTTAAAGTGCATGCTAATTATAACAATAATAGACAAATTCCTTGCAAAAACACTGACCCCCACGTAGTAGCCCTTACACACCTGTGGAAGAATACACAGAGAAACTCAAAGAATTATTACATTATTCTGAGATAAGCAGCTAAACCACAGGTAAGTTAAATGATTTAAGAATATACAGCTTTGAAATAGGAAGTGAACCCAAATTTCCCACGTTCTGCAGCCTCCTTCTAGAAGTAGAAGTTGAGCCTGAGAACTGGGGCAAAGCTGGGACAACATCCTTTTTTATTTTACAATACAAAAATTTTATTGAATTAATAAGGATGTTAAATCTTGCTACTCTCTATGACTATACGTGCTTTCATTAGCATGGCTCTCTCTATTGGGTTTACATGACAAGGCTTTGGTAGCAGGGGGGCTGCAAGGGTAGCTTCTGTGAGAAGACATCAGAGGCTATGCCCATGTCCAATAGAGCCAGTTCCAGCTGGCTCCAGAACAGACCCAGCCGCTGCCCAAAGCTGAGCCCATCAGTGACGCTGGTGGTGCCTCTGTGATAAGATATTTAAGAAAGGGTAAAAAGCACTGCACAGCAGCTGTGAGAGAGATGAGTGAGAATATGTGAGAGAAACAACTCTGCAGACACCAAGGTCAGTGAAGATGGAGGGGGAGGAGGTGCTCCAGGCGCTGGAGCAGAGATTCTCCTGCAGCTTGTGGTGAAGACCATGGTGAGGCAAGCTGTCCCACTGCACCCTGTGGAGGTTAATGGTGGAGCAAATATCCATCCACATGCAGCCCATGAAGGACCCCACGCCAGAGCAGGTCGATGTGCCCTGAAGGAAGCTGCAGCCTGCGGAGAGCCCACACCAGAGCAGGCTCCTGGCAGCAGCCACAGCCTGTGGAGAGGAGCCCATGCAGGAGCAGGTTTTCTAGCAGGAACTGCAGCCTGCGGGGGATCCAGGTTGGAGCAGTCCGTTGAAGGAACGTTGGGAAAGGACCCATGCTGAAGGAGTTCGTGACGGACTGTCTCCCATGGGTAGGACCCCACGCTGGAGCAGGGGAAGAAAGCGAGGAGGAAGGAGTGGCAGAGACAAAGCGTTACAAACTGACCGCAGCCCGTATTCCCCATCCCCTTGCACTACTTTGGGATAGAAGAGTCAGGAGTGAAGTTGAGGCTGGGAAGAAGGGAGAGTTGGGGCAAGGTGTTTTTAGTTTTGTTTTTATTTCTCACTATCCTACTCTGTTATTAATTGTCAATAAAGTAATTTTCCTCAAGTCTAGTCTGTTTTGCCTGTGACGGTAATTGGTGAGTGATCTCCCTGTCCGTATCTTGACCTATCAGGTTTTCATCTTCTCCTGCTGTCTTGCTGAGGAGGAGGGGTCAGAGAGCAGCTTCATGTGCACCAAGGCTAACCCACCATACCCTCATTAACAACAACAAACTGAAATAGAGCAGAAACACAGTCGCCACCAACCCTGCTCCAGGAATACTTTGTTCATGGGTTTAAAAGTCCTCTGCTGTCCTCACAACTGAAGACACTCATCAATTACCAAAATGTAGAGCCAAGAATAGAAAGAATTTAAGTAAAATCAAATGGTCTCTGAGGTGGGAGAAATGCAAACTTACTCTGACATGGAAACAATTTACGTTGGAGAATGGTAGGGATAATACGTTGTTCTTAACACAATAAATAACATTGATAATCCAAGCCTAAACACTGTCTGAGAGAACAAATATAATCTTTTGAACAAATCAGTGTAAATGCATGGATATTCAATACATTCTAGAAATGCTTTTGCAAGAAGTTACCTCTCTTTTTTTAGCTTCATTTGTGCTGTACTTTGGAAAGAGGTAGGAAAAAATATTCCCACAGCAGCAGGCAACATGTACCAAGGGACCCTCTTTTCCTAAACTCAAACCTGATGCGACAGCCAAGACTAAAGTAATTGTTTTTATCATCAAAGTCCACTTCCCCAAGTAACCTCTGATGATGAAGCCACTCAAAATAGTTTTTATCTGGAAGAAAGAAATAAATAATATATGTTATTGTGTTCTCCTTTCTTCAGAAAATAATTACTTTTATAATTTTCGCTGCATAACTTCAAAAATAGCCTTTTCAAATGATTAACTTTATCACGCTTTAAGACATGTATTGTTCAGATTGCTACACTGAGTCCATCTGATTCCCAAAGGCTTTCCATTTGCAACTTAAACACTGGACAATAACATAAAACAATATTATCAATTACATTTAGTAGAAAATTAATCTGCAGTAGCTTCTAAGACTGCATTCATTGATTTATGATGTAATTTATCAAGTGAAAGTCAGAAGACCCCCAAAGGAAAAATAAACCTGCAAAAACTATACTCAAGGTCATCTAGTGTAGTAGTATCACATTTGCACCAATTTTACCCCTCTCTGTTTTCTCCTTGTGTTTTACCATCTCTACATAAAAATTTATCAGTAGATTCCTTGACATAAAGATGGAAAAGATCAGCTTTTTTCCACTAGACAAGATGTGCCACTTGCCTAAGGTATTACTTTGCTTAACAATGTCATATTATTAGCCTGGAAAATATGCCCATATATATAATAATATAGTTATCATAGGAAAGGACAACATGTCTATAAATAGGATCTACACAAAACACTGGGCAGCTGTGTCTAGAAAGTAAAGGTTAGCTAAATTTGGAAACCAATTTAGGATGAAATCTCTTCTGGAATAAAGGCACAGAACTACTCCAGGCTTATGCAGAGGCAGGATTTGTCATTCAACTTCTACAGTACACATACATGAAGAAATATTTACAGAATGACTGGAGAAGTGAGACTGACCAGACTTTGACTTTGGGTTTTCCCCTCCCATTCTGTCTATAGTAGCAGACAGCAATTGTAAAAAGAATGAGTTTTTGAGGATATTACTTTGTGATTGTCTGATGGTTTGTGCTAGTTAAGGCGATTAAAGCCAGTGCAACAGAAGATCAATTACCGTATCAAAGGACCCATATTCTGTCAATGAACCACTGCTCTCTTATCACTGTAGGGAGGGTGGGGATTGGGGGGAGCTTTGGAAATCACTCTTCAGAAGTCTACTCTCAAGCTAAATGCTTCCTTAAAAAGTAGTCCAGCCAGAAGCATGCAGCAAAATCTAAAAACTAGGAGATTCTCTGAAATTTGGGGTATTTTTCTCAGCAACAATTAGCACAACTACATTATTTCAGTTTTAATACTTGTATTAATGTATTTCAAAGTCACAGGGTGCTCGCTCTTGCCTATAAGGCAGCAGGAATTTTCACATTAATATGAAACATCTATAACGTATATGTTAGACCTCACCTCAGGTATCCCTGAGCCACAGGCATAGGGAGCAAATACCTTCACCAGAGAAACTGCTAAGAAGGCAAAGCTCAAAGCCCAGAAAATATACATTATGTAGTTCATTATGTATGAACCTGGACCCTAAAAGCAAAAACAAAAACCAGAAAAATGTCAGAATATAAATTTGATGTAGGAGCAAAATCACTACTTAAAATAACACAGAAGTACTCTTGCTGCAAGTACACTTATGCACACGTTTTGAGGGACAGTAATTATTACCGAGCCAAGAAAGAGAGAGTTTTGTTTGAAAAGCATAAAGTCATGACACCTGCACATCAGCAAAGACTGGGTTATACAAGGTAGAAAGTGTTCTAACACTTCATCTTAAAAAGAAAAAATAAATATAGCACAGGTATTTTTTTAAACAGCTATTAGCTGTTAAAATGTACTGAATACTGAGTAAATCTTCTTTATTTAAAACATTTTGTGGTAGAAAAAACAAAACCAATCTATTCTTAGTTATCTGGGACCACCACAAATTTCATTTTTATTCTTTTATCTTTTTTATTCTTGTGTCATTAACAGTTCTACACTCTCATAACTTCCTTACACCTGCAACACTCCAAGCCCCCCTTGCAGTGCATGAAATGCACCTTTATTACACTATAACATATTAATCAGTTCAAATGCTGAAAAATGGAGCGGACAGTACAACCCAAATCCATGTTTAGTACCCTAACTTTAAGATCATTATTTTCATTCCATGTTCAGTCGAACAGTTGAGCAAGACCATCAAAGAATGGGTATATACTTACTTCTGCTTGCCCAATTATTAGTTCTGCCCATGTTTTCCACTGCGGACATTTATCTCTCTCTTCAAATGTGGTCTCATTTGAACCCCAACAACACTGTTCATGGTTAAACCACAAAGCACTAAGACAAATGCCTTCCTTTAAGTCAGTCATCCAGTCAGCAGCAATGTCAATTAATCCTGCCAATGCCCCTGTTGTAGAAAAAATTTTAATATTCTGGTAAATAGGAGTAACACACACAGCTAAAATGAAGAAATGTGTTGGTATTAATTGATGTAAATTGAAATTACAGAAAACCTAAAGACATTTAAAATATTACTGATTTCCAGGAATATATCCTATTTGCAATATGGCAAGATTAGTATTTGCTGAAGAGTCCAGTACCTTGTATATTTCTCAAGTTAAATGCATCTTTTTTCATTTTTTTTCCCCTATGCCACAGTTCTCCAACAGTCCACTGAAACTATGGAGTTACAAATCAAAAGAGACTGACACACCTCTGTGACGAAAAAGACAATAGACCTTCTGACAAAACTACCTTTCCATGCCTCAGAGAACTCATGAACTATTCTACTATGTTTTGTACAGAACAGCGTATTTGGAGAACAACAGTTTTAGAACAACATAAATAAAACACCAAATAAACCCTGAGGACATTCATGTGATCCACATACAAAATTACTTAATTCTGTCACACGGTAAGCATGTAAAATTCCTACTGCAGGTAACAAACAGTATAGATACTAAGCGGTGCACAAACTCAAAGCTTAAGAGGAATTCTGTGTTGTCACTACATGCAGACAACGTGATGAACAGTCCTCAAAAAAACAGGCATTACTTAGGAAATTGCTTCAAAGGATTTAAAAAAATAATTTTAAAACCCCTTTATTTTACAAGAGCAAAACAGTTTTTCATGGTAGCAGTATACTGAAAAACTACTTCTAAAGTCAATATTTTTGTGAACATGTACAACTGTTAATTAGTTATAATTTACTATTTTTAAGGTATTAATCACTACTAGAAATAGCTGTCTAGAGACAGCCACAATTTACTTGTGTAAGTTGGTAGTAGAGAAACACCTCCGATTTACTAATTTATATTTACTAATCTCAACAGACCCTCCGTTTGAGATCCTGGGCCAACCAAAGTCAAAGGCAGTATTTCAGCAGAACAAAATTTCAACCAAATTAATTAAAATACATAAACATAAGATCTCCCCATTACTGAAATCAAGGTTGTACCATTTAAGATTCACTAGACACGTACAACAGAAAGCAACTGAAACTAAAAAACCTAGGAATGTTCACAGCCAGAATTTGGTCGCTTTGTTGCTCAGAAACACAGTAAAGCGATTTTAATACACATAGCAGGTTGGGGGGTGGAAACACAACACTGCACATTCCCACCCAAATTATCACAAGCAATTTCCAGTAATTATACACTCCCAGTTTGTACATTCTGAGGTATATAAACATGCTACAAACTTTGCATATATATTAATTTATATGTGATTTGTGAAAGTGATTATATATATATCGAAGTAGTAATCATACAGTTACCATGCCTTTTTAACAGGCATAGCCATACTCTGCAACTAATCTAATTTTCCTAGCATTTAATCTAAGATCTCTGTCTGAAATACTTTTTTGGAAAAACTGGGCACAAAGTTTGTGACTTCTCACTACTGCATATTTTGGTCACCCCAAACTATGCTGATAGAAAGCAGCACTGCATGAGAGTGGGGCCACAAACTATCAG
Organism: Fregata magnificens; assembly: GCA_013389945.1. Classification (NCBI taxonomy): domain Eukaryota; kingdom Metazoa; phylum Chordata; class Aves; order Suliformes; family Fregatidae; genus Fregata; species Fregata magnificens. Next base: position 82,493 of record WAAD01014720.1, read on the forward strand.
ATGATTTTAGCTGCAGAACTCATCCTAAAATACATTAAAAAGAAAAGACAGAGTTAAAGTAGAGGCCAACAAACTCTACCTGTTAAAGCTAATATTTTCTGTGTAACAACCTCTAGAAAGGTATGACATAAACATATAGCTAGATTTTGCTCATGCATAAACACATGCTTTACAAGGAAGTGTATTTACCAAAACTACACATATACCAGAGCTACTTTTTGGTCCATATGGAATAAGCTAATGGGTTCAGTAAAGTTCCTAGCAAAAAAAACCCCAAAACCCACCAAAATAAATTCGTAACAGAAAAAACATCGATCACAATCAATTAAAACACTTTCACAAGAAATCCTACAGGAAAAAAGCAAAATATAACAGAAAGAGAAAACACTAGTCTCAATCACAGGATTAAAGAACATTGATAGTTTAGTAGGTGGAAGCTCAATAGCTTTGAGAAACTCTCACTAAATTCAGTGAGGGTTTTGTTTTCCATTTGATTAGTAAACCCTCCCCTCAAAACACTAAAGCCTGTAAATCAAGATAGTCAACCTTTTCCTTCCGTCATGGAATTATGGTAGTAGTCTGAACCAGCTCTTATCCAGGTTGGTGGATAATACACAAATGAAAAGCACAGTAACTATACTTGCTGACAAACGCAAGAAAGAAATCCTCTGTTTTTTCATTTACCTGATGCCAAACCAGTTAGTGTGACTACTAGCCATCCTGACCATGCATCGTACAAACTTTTTGCCATCTCCCATGCTGATTCTTTCTTCTTGCTGTTAATCTGCAAAGAGAAGTCGTTATGTATACTTTATGTGTTTCTGTAATATGAATAGGAGAAGAAAAGTAAGTATGACATACAAACTGCTTGATGCAAGCTGCAGGCAAATACACCCTCTCTTTACAGTACAAGCATTCTCCTTGTATTGAGTGCTTTACATAGATAAATCAACTTGGTTATTCAGATATCAAACAACTGACAGAGGAAAGTAAATTTGCTCAAAGAACTAAAACCCAGGAAATGCATTATTAGGATAAACGAATACTTTCTTTGATACCCATCTAAAACATGTAATTGTAAAATTATTTCTCTCCTAAATCTTAAATTATTTTTGTTGAACCTCAAATGAACTGTTAGTGTACTACTAATAAGCTATTCCATACAATTCAAATTCCTAAATTTCTATTTCAAATTTAAACGTCTTATCTTTAGACTAAAAACCACACAAAAATAAAACAAAACCAAAAACTGGATAACTACCCTATAATACTTCTAGACAACTATTACTAACGACACCTAAAGTTCTTGTACTGAAAAAATAGTAATTCTTATTTTAGCCTTATTTACTGTACTTTGTGCACTTAGCTGAAATTTGTGCATAACTTGTTTTATGATTAGCCTTCATTATGTAATTGGATCCTATTCTTATCAGTTTTTCATACTGTAAAAGGCGGGAGAAAGTATGTGCAACTAACAGGAAAAAAAACCCCAAACAATCAAAAAACCAAGAAAGCACAATACTAGACAAGGAAATCTAGAAAAAAATACCACCTCTAAAGCAAATAAATATATTTTATAGTTTCCTCTACATTTGTGAGATTCTCAAACTTTTTTTTTTTGTATGAAAAGTTGTTTCTACAGTAGCATGTGTTTCAAAACCACCATAAACTAGTAATCATTCCTTCTTCTTTCTAAACCTTTGATTACATGGCCAGACAGTCTCCTATCATTCAGGGCATGTTTATAAAATTCACAATAGTTCTGTGATGATGAATTGTGAACTGTCTTTTCTGACTTTTCTGATCTCAGACATTAAAACGAGTAACAGCTGTGAGACCTCACCCTAGATAACCTATTTCCAGGTGTGATCTACTTTGCCAGAATTTGCTCAGGCCCAGCATTCTATCCAACGGCATATCCACTTGACACTAACCTACACATCTGCAGTGTAAAGATGGCGTTGTGTTAATTACTGCTTAGACATCAAATCATGAAATAAACTCTTACATGGAAAACACCTTCCTACTTTTCATTAAAACCATTCAAACAAGGTTCGTGTTCTCAGATCCATTGTCCAAGGATCTCTTTTCCTTAAAAAAGCACTAGAGAGTGCAATTGTGGATGTTTTGTTTTCTAAACTAGTGCAAGATTATTTTTTTAACCATGTCAAAGTAAATCAGCATATACATCCTACATTTGCTCCCAGAAAGTTAAAAATGGTGTTTCCAAAGAAAGCAGAATAACACTAGAGTGTTGTGCGTGAAGGAACCTCTCCCCTGACCCCTCCATACAATTACAATTCATTTTTAACTACTCATTTTGATCAGTTAAAAATTTTTTAGGAGGAATCACATCTCCAAATCTGTTCTGCTTTTAAGGTTAATTAATGTAAGCATCCCAAAAGTTTGGCAGTAAGGCTCTAAATAGCATATTTCCTCCTAAAATGCTATTAAACAAGTCTATTACATGAATGACAGTATCTAGCACGTTACTGACTAATACAACTTGAGCCCATTTCCTGAAGAGTGGAACGGACATTTACGATACCTATTGAGACTACTTTTTTGTTAAGCATATATATACTGATGTAAGTGTTTGAGAGATGAGAATTTTCGCTTTCCATAATCCAAAAAACCACAGAACTACATAGCAGTAGCACAGATACACTTGTGTCAGTATAAAAGCAACATACACCAGTGCTCACTTTTCTGTACAAGTACCACCATAAGCACTATTGTACTATTACAAATACCTCTACACTGGAAAATAGCCCGAAATATACTAGCATGCAAAAAAGGCAGTACTGTAAAAATGTCATTTGGGTGATGGGGAACTATTCCCACTCTATTAAATTACTGTTTCTGTTCCAAGTTATAACACTGTTGCTGGACTGCAGGTATCCATGAAACGGTGCTTTTTTACAGCATTCAAGTAGTTCTAGGTGATGTAACTACTTACAAATTTAAAGTATGCACATATTTGTGTGTGTTACTAGATCAGACCTTAATTCCAACATCCAACAAAAAATTTTTTTCCGAGTATTGTTATTTATCTCAAGTACCCGTCTATGCCTTTCTCTGTCTTTGCACTTCTCTCGAACCCAGTCAATGGTATGGAAGTCATCATATGTTCCTACTCCAGGAATTGGTTCATCCAGAAGATCCAGTAGATGTGTTGAACTGTTGATATTTCCTCCATTTGTCATTGTATAATGAGTTCCTGTGGCAGAGGAAAGACAGGAATGAATTAATTCTGCAATAAACGAAGTAGTCTAATGTTCATGGCATATAAAATTTCTGAGCAAGTAACTAAGACACTTCCCATAATATGCATATTTTACTTCATTTAGGTCTCTCAATGTTGCATGTCAGTATTTTTTTCTGTCACTCATCTGTAGGTTAAATTTGCACGTTAGTGACTTTGTATTTCCATTGGTTAAATATAAATGCACTAGTCAAACTGTTGTTCTGTTTTGTGTGCAGTCTCCAGAGAAACTTCAATAGAACAAAGTGGAAAAAATGAGTGGCTTCAACACACATTTAACTTGAAGGTTTTTTTCAGTCTATGAACTACCAGAGGAAAATCTGACTGTAAGAAAACAAAATCAGATGATTAGATATAAATTCACAGCACTTCCACAAGTTGCCAGTTATTTTTAAATATACATACCATTGGTTACCAATCTCTCCTACATATCTAAACCAAACCTAAAATACATTATCAACAGATTATCAATGCAGCTATAAAGTAACAGAAAGCCAAGTGAATACTTTTTTTTTTTTAATTTTTACTTATTTGTTTCATGTAACTCACAGAACAGCCCTCAGTCATGAAAAGTTGGAAATACTGTATAAAGAAAATGTCTTCTCCTAATTTGTCATCACTAGCTAGTTCCTTCACAAGCAGCTTGCACAGCAACATCCCCAACAGTGTTTCTTTCAGTGATCAGAATAAGAAGAGCAAGACGAGTACTGAGAATTTTTCTGTCTTCACAAGTGATCAAGAAAGTTTTATTTTTTTAAGCTTTCAAATGTCATCAGTTCTGTAGTATCTTGGCTTTTTTGAGTTCCTGCAGCATATTTACAGACCCCAAGTAAAATTTTCTGCTGGATGGCTGCATAAATACAGCATGGCCACCATTTGCTCACCCAACACAAACTGCTTCTGCAACAGTAATTGCTATAAAGGGAACAATTATAATGAGGTTGATACAGACAATGATTTAAAGAGTGATTACTCTCACTTGTTTGACTAAGAACAAAATAATTTGGCCAACGGCATATGGCGTACCACAATAATCTCTATTCTTAAAGATGTAGGCCCAAGCTGGCCAAGACTTCTATCGGTTCAGACAGGCGCTAGAACTGATTTCACTAGACTGACACTGGGATGATTAGGCAGGTGGGGTTTTTTGGAGTCGGGTTTTCTTGTTTGTTTGTTTGGGGTTTTTTGAGGTTTTTTTAATTGCAGGCTCAGCTTCTTGGTGTTGTCAGCAGAAGTTTCCAACTTATCAAAAAAAAAGTCTTCAAAGGGCTTACCTGTAAACTTCCAAATGCTACAAATGCTCTCACCAACAACCGACAATTAGATTTACACATAGGTAAACTGTGCTTCTTCCCTTTAAATTTGTGAAGTCTGAGATCTAGCAGAAGCAGTGTGGCACCTGGCATTATACTCAGACCCAAAGGTGTGCCTCAGCCATCTATTGCTTGATAGGTCTCATTTATGCCTGCTACATAACGCAGTGTTTATTTGAACATTTTCTTAGTGGTGAAAGACAACACATAAGAAAATAATACAAAAATCCTATTAAGACAAAATGCAACCTAAACTTTTCAAGGTGCACAAACTACTATTCGTTACATATATGTAATGAATATTACATACAGAAAAGCTTAAAATTCTATAAAAAGATATTTTTTTTTCAATCTTAAAGTAAAGGAAGAGAATGCAAATGCAGGAGACAACTCCAGAACAATGCCAATACCATTCTCCCATGCTAGTCTGGCTGCCATCTTTCTTAATACTCTTGTTTTTTCCCCAGTCTATGCCATATTAAGTTCTCCCTCATCTATTCACCATAGCTAAGCCCTGTAAATCTCTTCCCAAAGCTGCTGCTACTCTCTCTTAAGGCAGATGTAAAGAAGCATTACCAATGCTTCCATTAATAAAAGGCTAACAACAACAAATTAAATCAGATTTGCTAATATAGGTGATTGTGAAAAACTTGCTTTAGCATAAGGGATTCAATTCCCTTGCCACTTCCAATTCTTATAACTAGAAAGGAAGTCTAAGACACATGTCTGGCTAGCTGAAAGGGCAAGCCGATCTTGTGGAAGAAGTAGTAACAAAATTCACACTGTAATGATTAGTTTAGCTCTCAAGATTAAAAGAATAACAGAATACATTATGAAAATGTTATTTTTACATTAAATTAACCTTATTTACAAAGCAAGGGGACATAAATTAAATTCAGCCACAGTTTAATTATTAACCTCCTACAAAGTTACAATGTGATCAAGCAGTTTCCTGAACCTGAGCGATCACCGTAGGACACAAGCTTGCCTTTGCCCCAGGGGAGTTGGTTTTATGCCCTGCTATATATGAAGCAATACCAAGGTATAAGGAGCATGCAATCCTATGCCACACAAGGCAAAGGAGAGTTGAGAGTTATAAATGTATCACAAACAGTAATAGATGATTTTATGGGTACCGCAAGGTGCTGAACGGGAATTCTCTCCAGGGAAACCATCAGGGATGGCACCATACTCACTGCACCAGACCCCAAGCAGAACTTGGAGTAGACTACAAAGAATGGTCATTGCCTGGATACAATAAAAATCCCACCAAAACTGTGTCAGGTTCCTACTTCACCAGCATTTGCCGGCACACCAAATACTGGAATATAAATGATTATTGTATGATGGGGAGGAGACACAGAACAAGATGTGAAGCTGAGGAGGTGGTTTTGTTGAATACAGAGCTGCTGTGAACACCTGATGCAACTGAATAGCTATAATCTTGTACCAAGTGAGAAACAGGCAGCAGTG
>WAAD01014720.1:93904-109247 GCA_013389945.1 Fregata magnificens
AAAAAAAAAGAGGAGGTCAAGTGTTGCTCAATGTGTATAGCATAATTAAAGAAAAAAGAACATAAATAGCTTTGGCTTTTTACTTTTCATGGAAGAAACACTTCCATTTCTATGAATCAGCAGAAAAAATGGCTTTATCATTACAGATGTCTTTTCTTGTATTCTTAAAGGCAGAATGGACTATGTTTATTTAGTTACGTCTATAATGAATGGGGACTTCAGATATGCAAGTGAAGAGTTATGGGGATCCCCACACTACTGAATTTACAACTTAAATGGAAGATAACAGTGCAGGACGGAGATGAGAAAAATAAAAGGTATGAAGAGATATGAAGTTAGGTAAAGCAAACATTACAAAAGGAAGTAATCTATCATCTAACGATGGCCAAGGCAACAAGAGTCAGAACAACAGAAATTTAGACAATTAGATTTCCAAGCACTGCTGCTGCATGTACGTAAGAGCTACTTACTTATACGTTGTTTTGAAGGGCAAAGACAGGATGCAACAAAAATACTAATTCTGCTAATATGATTATCCCAATCAGGCCACGTTCAGGCCCAAGGAGGGCATAATCTTAGTTTGTTCATTAGCTTTCTAATATCTCAGATAATAGTACATCTCAAAATCATTCCAAAATTGAGAAATACATGCCTAACAGAAAACCTTATCATTCATACAGCACATGCAGACAGATAACCTGTAAGTACCTACAAAGAACTGTAGTTATATCTCATGGTACTTTATGTTAACCACCGAAGTCAAACATGCTAAACTCATAACTGAAAAACCTTATCCCCTTTTTATACTAGGAACCTTAAAACAAAGTGCAGCAGAAAATCAGTGCCATAACCATGTTGAGTTTCTCCAAGTAATGCTTCTTCTCAAAGCACTCAATGTTAGACAACTATAATCATCTTGATCACATTTTCCATCATGAACCTGTAATTAGTCTAAAAATTAATTTTATTACTCTCCCTCTGCTACCAATAAAATTTCAGGGTCAAACTCTAGCTCTGAGCATGTGTACACAACTTTCACACCCATTTACTTCAAAGGTCACGCGGAAAATTTCAGTCTCTAATGGCTTTTGATTTATCTACTAACTCTTAAACATAAGAGGCCCATAAGCAGAAATGCAGCCTAAAATACAAAAGTATAACATTTACCACTTACAGGATCTGAAATGGCTCAGTACGCATCTGATTCAAACTCTTCCTAGGATATTATTAAATATCCTCTGCCCCATGGCTTATGATAACAGGTAAAGCTGGGGGGATGGGGGGGCCAGAGAGGTTTCCCCAATGTTACTGTTAATAGTATAGTCTAAGCAATAGGAGTTGCACCTACATGCAGTGGTGACTGGTGCACAATAGATGAAATTGTGAGTTATTTTGTCTCTCAGAAAAGATCAGGTTTACCAAAACTAAGTCATCAGTAAATTTGGTGTGCTCTTTCTATACCTAATTTTCACATCTCCTGGCTACTGACTCAATCACAGATTATCAGTGGTACAGCATTTCATTAATTTTGCTTAACAACTTCCAAAATCTAAAATGTAAGATATGCTTATGTATATGTAACAAACAAAAGGGAGTTAACAACCCTTGTGTTTGCTGGAGCTCAAGTTTTGCTACTGGTAGTCTGGCCGCTATACATGTACTGCTATTGCTCAGATTTCAGATTTTTAAAGAATGGAAAATGGAAATGGAGAATCAAAGAGTTTGAGCATGTCTGTGAATGGCTGGAAGACAAGCAAGATACTGATAATTTGGAACTTTCAAAAGGGTCCAGCTAGCAAAAGCGATGCAAAAATAAATCCAAGGGCAAAGAATTGAGCGACACAAATAATTTATTTACACAACATATATTCCAGCATCTGGTTTATTACATTAAAAATTCATACGAAAAACTGTACGTCAGTTACTTATGATATATACAATCCCAAATCAAGACTTTAAAACCCTTTCTGAGGAGAGAAGTAGTGCTTTTAACTCTTTTAGTTACCAGAGAAGAGAGTAGAAGTGAACTGTGTTCCTGCAGTTTTATTTCAGTATATCAGGGAGGATAAGGCGGTCTGGAACGATGCATTTAGTACCACATAAAGAGAAGTGTCAGGACAGAGCAAGTTAAAGGAACTCCTGATAAGAAGTATTCAATAATATCTGTATTTTTTTCGAAGAGATAATGATGAGTAATCAACATTAAAAGATAAACACAATTAACAAATACATATTTTAAAACCTTTCCATTTGATGTTTCACAGTGTATTTGCACCGAAACCCCCCCCCATCTTCTTAATGAAAACCAATGTGTCAGGCTTTTAATAATAATGGATTATAATACTTTGTATTTCATCTCATTGAATGTTATAGTAAAGGCCATTAATTAAACCTCAAAGACCCTAATGATTTAAACAGTACTTCATCATTGCTGAGGTACAGCCACTTTGGGTGAGCCACTGCAGTCAATTAGTGCAACAAATGCTTTTATGATACAAAGCAGTTTTGCATGACGTGAACACTATTCTGCAGGACAGAAAAGCCATCAGTATGTGAATAAGGGAAAAAAATCCACAGGCTCTAACAATCAAGCTTGTTTCTCAAAATATCTTTCCCCATTTTCTCTTAGCTTGTTATTACAATGCTCTGAAATCTACGTGAGAGGCAAAAAATCTTGGTAGTATCCTTTTCTAGGCTCACAGATAACAGAGACATGTCAAGAGTTTAAATTTCTGGGCTTGTCTGTTAGCATTTTAAGCCTTATTTTGATAGCTAGATGACAATAACAGATTACTGTGGTATTGTAAATCAGCAGGAAATACCCACAAATTTTGATGAAATCTATGGAACAAACTGGTCTGGAGACTCAATTTTCTTATGACTCATATGCACTTGACAAATTAAGATTTGCAAGAGATTATGGTAACACTGTTGGGGTTTTGTTGTTGTTTGGGTTTTTTTTTTTAATCTAAACTCACTATAGCAAACCAAAGAAGCACCAGTAACACTGGTTTTGAAATACAGTATTAGAATATAGGAAGTACAAGCCCTAACACAATTAAATGAAACTGCAAAAAGTGACAAGTCACAACTGGGAATTCTCTTGCTGGCTTTTAGCCGTGTCACCACAATGCGACCACCTAGTCGAACCCTCGACTGTTTCCATTACAGTATTTGTAAACTGCATATTTAATAGCAATACTCCAATGTGCCAGATACCATTTTGCACTGCAAATATCTACTTTTTGTGTTCAAATCAACTAAAATCTGGTAATTTCCAGGAATGTATGGCTGATCACATTTCAATGTTTAACTATAATTTGCAGAGTTTGAAAGTGTAACAGGGCTGTTTTGCAGTTTTCATCTTTAAAACAATATACAAATCTACACTCATAGAATGGTTGAGGTTGGAAGAGACCTCTGGAGGTCATCTGGTCCAACCCCCCTGCTCAAGCAGGGCCACCTACAGCTGGTTGCCCAAGACCATGTCCAGACGGCTTTTAAATATCTCCAAGGAAGGAGATTTCACAACCTCTCTGGGCAACCTGTGCCAGTGCTCAGTCACTCTCACAGTGAAAAACTGTTTCCTGATATTCAGAGAGAACCTTCCGTGTTTCAGTTTGTGCCCATTGCCTCTGGTCCTGTCAATGGGGACCACTGAGAAAAGCCTGGCTCTGTCTTCTTTGCACCTTCCCTTCAGGTATCTATACACATCGATAAGATCTCCAATTCACACCTTGCAAATGTTCTAAGAAAATACCATCCTCGACTTCTCAGAAGTGATTCTAAAATCTGACTTAGAGACCTATCCAGCACCTGCTATATAATAATGATCTGGGCAAAAAAAAATTTGCTTGTCTTAAAATACTCTAAGCCATATTAGAACTTGTTGATATTCTTAACGTATTCTGAGAAACATTCTAAGAATCATAAAAAGACAACAAATAACCTTTCATGTGAGCTACTAAAATGCAGATAAAAATGCTAGATAAACATTAAAAGGTGTGACCTTATTTATTTATTTATTTATAGAAATATCAGTTCACAGGGAAAGGTGAAACAATAAATTAACACGGAGAGAAAAAAAATTATTCTTATGCAAATCATATATTTATTCTCAGCCTACCTCCTCTCTAATGCCATCACCACCAGCCATACATGCTGATAACTTTCTAATTTTAGATTAGCCAATTTAAACAAAACTAAAGTGAGAATTTACCACATTTACTGTTTTTAAACACCGAAGTGTAACCATCAAATCCAACCAAGAAAAAAAAGACTTATATGCTCAGAATTTGAAGGCATAACTTTAACTTACTCCTACTATATCTTCTCTCAGTACAAAACCAAATCTTTATAGAGCGTATTCTGCTTTACATCTGCACTAAGAAACAAAAGGCAAGCTCAAAAGAGGTTTTTTTCCCTGAACATTGCTAACAGTTTTCTTTTTAGATCCCCTTCCTTGCAAGCAACAGTGTAAAGAACCTACCACAAAGCTCTAGTTTCTTAAGAGCTCATCAATATTAGCTTAACTGACATATTACAATTGTATAGCTTTCCCTTCACAAATCAAAGACATCAACAAAGACTCAAGTCTAAAAGCACGTATGGAAACTTCAAAGGTAGAGAAACGCTGTTCCTATTCAAGTTAGTGAAAGGCATGAAAATAGCATACTGAATAAACTCTTGCCAATTTGGTCACGGTCAGTCACAACCACAATTTTGGGGGTTTCTGTGCATGAGATGGTTTTATTGATTTCAAAGAAAAAAGAGAGAGAGAGAAAGGAAAGACTGCCACACACCGAAGATGGAGTCACAAGCCGATGAGATGTGAAGCAGGACTAATCTGCCCACAGAGAAAACAATCACTGACAGCACAGGAACCAGCCAGAACTGAATTCTCCTCCTATAAAGGGCTTCAGGCTTTGAAAACAAAGCAACGCAATAACTAACAAGCCTTTACACCTCTGCTTCAAATCGGAACAGCAGTCTCACGCATCCAGATATGCAAACAAGTAACTCAGATGTAAATTCGGCATACCTCGTTTATGCAACTCCCTGAGCGGAATGCCGTCCCCCCCCCCGCCATCGTAGGGCAGATAGGGGTCAGAAGAGACATCCATGGATGCGACGAACCCGAAGCCCGTCTGCCGGCTCGGAAGGGCCGCGGCACTTCTCACACAAGGGCGGCCGCGGGGGACGCTGCCATGTTTGACCAGGAGCCGGCCTGCGCGCCGCCGCCGCCTTGGCGCAGGAGCCGGGCTCTGCCCCGCNGACGCTGCCGCCACGCGCGACAGCGCTCATCGTTGCGGGCTGTTTCATCCGCACAGGAAAACGAAGCCACGTACTTAATTGCTGCCGGGAAGAAGAAGAAAAGCCCGTTTGCAACTCGGGGGAGAGGTACACCCGGCCGGGTGCGCAGGCTTCCAGCCCCCCTCCGCCAGCGCTGCCCACGCCCCGTCCTACGGCTTCAGTGTCAAAGGGAATCGTCGCGGCGACAGACGTACGAACGACGGGAGAAGTTCGCTTGCACACGTGAGGCTGCCAAAACTGCCAGCCTTTTCAACAAGTGAACGGCGGGTTTACCGGCTCAGTTAAAAAGGCAAACCTGCGTTTCGGTGCGTGACACGGCAGGCAAGAAAGCTACGCGAACTTCCTTCGTTCGCCCATCTGGAGCCACACCAGCAGAGGCTTTTTAAACAGCTACCATCACATTTTACTTGGAAGGGACATAAAAGATCAAAAGTCATGGATTACCACTGGTGGGGGGGAAGCCTGTCTCCCAGTAATTTTATTTTCTCTTTTCAAACATCAAAATGATTACCACCGAGGAAGAACAATGTAACCTGCGAAAAGCCAAGCGCTCTGCTCGGGGGGGGTGGGGGTGGTGTTAGCTCACCCCGCTTTCACCTCTGCCCTCCACTCATGTTGTAGAACTTTCAATTCTACAGAAGACAATGTCAGATTTGAACACCTGTAATCAAAAACATTAAAGCAAGAATTTAATTGCACATCTAACTAAAATGCTCTGGTGTCTCCATTTTTTTTTTGTGATTATTATTCCGGTATTATGACCACGTAATATCCATATTCATATTAAAAAGCTCTGGGGGGAAAAAAAGCAAATGTAATAAACACAAGTCCATCCTTAAGCTTGCAGTACTCTGCACACTGAAAAAATGCTCTGAGTCCTTTAAAAGTCACAGACTCAAAACAGGCAACAACCCACAGGAGTACTAACCAAGGCGCTCATGTGATACATCATCAAACAGTGACTGTTACAGCCTTGGCAAAACCCAAGCACTTCAAATAATCTGTATGTAAAGACAGGAGATCGTAAACAGAGTACATAATTGCTTGCATTTGAAATTGATGTTATATATTGTATCCAAATATTACGTTTACTGTATGATCTTGTACTGGTCCTATCTTGCAGTTACAGATAAGAAAACTATTTTAAATGAGATTTCCATAGTTCAGTTGTAATGAAATACTTATGTAAGATGTGCATATTGTTTTTCCTTTTTTCCCTCCAGCAGGTAATATAAAATTATTGTTCCCTGATCTATTATTCTCAGTCATTTTAAGTGTTCTGCTTCAGTAAAATGTGTCATATAGTAACTACACTATCACTTAAGTTGCAGAGATTCATTTTTGTCAAACTACACAAAAGGAGAAAATAACGCTCTCAAGAGCTGAAAACGCATATGCAAATCATTAGACATACTGCCTCAGTATAACACTACAATGTGCCTTGTACAGATGTGTGTATGCACACAAACACATGATTTACGTAACTGAGGGGTCGCAGTGAAATTACTCAGACTATTCATGCTTAGCGAAGTTGAGAATACTGCATGCCTACAGAACCGAGGCCCAGCTTCAGTTTCATTCACACAGGACACAAGGAAAGGAATTAATTTTATTATGCATGCCTTTTCACCTCTGTAAGTGTGACAGACAGACAACTATTTTAGTTTTCAAATGCATTTGTTTCTTAAATAATTTTCCAAGTATGTTCCTAAGGAAGTTTTTTCTTTTATAAGCCCATGCCGATGTTACAAGCTGTGTACTGTAAATGATCTTTTTGAGCACAGAGTAGGACATAAAGAAATACTGGATTTACTTCACAGACCTGTTGATATATTAGATCTTAAAAATATGGCTCCAATACAAACACTGAGAAAATGCTGGTATGTCTACAGTTGGAAAAACAAGTGAGAATGAAGGAAGGAAAAAAGCATACAGCAAAATATACTTTAAAACCTTAAAGACTATCTTATCTGCAAAACAAAGGGAACCCTTGAGCCACAGATACTCAGTTCTAAAATACTGGTGTCTTCTACAGAGTTAAAGAGACATCTCCATTTGCTGTCATCTGTACAAGGAAATGCTTTCTGAAGAGCGGCCTCTTACAATCACCTTTTCACCAAGAGCAACTGAATCTTTAAGACCTTGAATATCCAAAAGTGGTGTGACTTTCAGAGCCATTATGCATTCTCACAATTTATTTTTGCCTGTGAAAAAACAAACCTAAGCACCTCTGAACTTTAAATTATCCACATTAATTTGATTTAAGGAGCAGTACAACAGAAATCCCTGAGCATTCTCAACTCCTTATCTCAACAGCACCTGGAAAGACTCTGTCATCTTATTGTAAGACTCTAAATAAAAAGTCATTCACAGCAGGAAGGACAAAAATTTTTTTGTAACCTGAAGAAAGAATTGTTAAAGAATGAACGGTTAATGCATTTATTATGTCAATTATAGAAGCCAACACTATAAATTCAACTCCATATTTGAAAGAATATGAAATAAAGGATATAAAGGACTTGTATTAACAATGTCTGGAAGATCACCACTAGCTTAAGAGTCTGAGGTGGTTACCGAAGGCCTGGAATGACTTAGAACTGATAATAAAAATTGGTCAGAGCAAAGAAGTGGCTAACTTGTCGACCTAAACTTATTCACTGGACTAAGGCACATGCAAAATTTCTACACAAGTCTAAAATTCAGTCTGAGTTGGAAAAGATAACGGGTGTAACTAATTGGAGGGCATATCTGATAAACTTTAGATATGAGGGAAAATAATGAGAAGTCGTCTGCAGTGCAAAACAGATACAACTTCATATTTGCTACATAAAATTTCAAGAGTCTACCTAATATTAAATCGTAACAGCTCTTCCAAAGTCACTGCTTATAGACTGGCTGCCAAATACAGTCCTTTCTTTGTCCAGTCTTAAAAAGCAGAACAGCCATCTTCCCTTCTCAATTACCAGCAGCTTGTGGTCTCATTGTTCATAACCCTACCAATGTCTGCATTCCCTTTCCTATAATACAATCAAAAGTGGTTTTTTTTAAGAGAGAGAAAGATACTACGCATGTTAGCCTGACCTCGGTAAGCCAGCCTTTTTTTTCATATTGTGCTGGTTTTGCCTGGGGTAGAGTTAATTTTCTTCATAGTAGCTAGTATGGGGCTATGCTTTGGATTTGTACTGGAAACAGTGTTGATGGTACAGAGATGTTTTCATTATTGTTGAGCAGTGCTTACACAGAGTCAAGGCCTTTCCTGCTTCTCACCCCACCCCACCAGCGAGTAGGCTGGGGGTCCACAAGAAGCTGGGAGGGGACACAGCTGGGACAGCTGACCCCAACTGACCAAAGGGATATTCCATACCATATGATGTCATGCTCAGCATATAAAGCTGGGGGAAGAAGGAGGAGGAGGGGGGATGATCGAAGTTACGGCATTTTGTCTTCCCAAGGAACCGTTACGTGTGATGGAGCCCTGCTTTCCTGGAGATGGCTGAACACCTGCCTGCCGATGGGAAGTAGTGAATGAATTCCTTGTTTTGCTTTGTTTGCATGCACGGCTTTTGCTTTCCCTATTAAANTGCTTTTGCTGCTTGCTGTACTGCTTATCACCTTACTCTGCTGTGCCTGGGAACATTTTGATAACAGCAATGGCTATGTGCCTGGGCTGGCAGATGGCCAGGGCATCGCTGCTGTTTCTGTTCCAGCTGCCGTACTGGCCAGGCTGGAACTCCAGTGTGAACTCGAGTTGAAGAGACTGTGACCTGTGGATGAGTCCACGCGGGAGCAGGACACCCCGAACCGTCTGTGGCCATGGATAAGCCCATGCCAGAGCAGGTACATCTCGAAGCATCTTTGGCCGTGGTTATATCTGTGCCACAGCAGGTATGCCTCTGAAGGGATTGTGGCCCAAGGATAAGTCCATGCCAGAGAAGGTACACCTCAAAGCGTCTGTGGCTGTGGATAAGTCCATGCTGCAGCAGGTACACCTCAAACCATCAATGGCTGTGCACAAGGTCAAGTTGGAGCACCTCAAAGCATGTGGCCATGGATAAGCCCATGACAGCAGGTACTCCCCTGGAGGGACTGCAGCCATAGGTAAGGCCATGTTGGAGCAGGTTTACTCCTGAATGGACTGTGGCTGTGGGTAAGGCCGCGCTGGAACAGGTGCACCTCAAAGCGACTGGGGCTGTGGACGTCTATGCCACAGCAGGTATACCCCTGAAGAGACTGTGGTGCATAGATAAGGCTCCACTAGGAGCAGGTACGCCTGTAAGGGACTGCAGTCTGTGGATAAGTCCAGGCTGGAGCAGGGGCAAGGGGAGGAGTTCACTGCAATGTTAAGTCCTATAACCTGGCCCAAAGGGACCAGGGGTGGAGATTGTAATAGAAATACCTTTAAATTGTTGTAACCCGTGATTTGAGTTGCATGTTATAGGAATTACTATAGCAGGAACCACCTGAACCAATGGAGGACAAGTCCTACAGGAAGCAGTGCAAGTGCAGCAGTGACTAGACCTGAGCTGGCTTTGGTGCCCAATAACGCCATGCAACACACCACCTCTCCTGTCCTAAGTGACCACCATAACACATGGAGCCCAAAGTCAGGGACTAAATGAACTCAGTGGACATTTTGTGGACATTTATGGACATTTTACAGACATTTCACAGGGGTCGTCCATAGACTAAGGCAAGGATATCTGTGTATTATATCAAAGGGTGGGAAGGGTGGTGGTGGGTAATGAGACCATATTGGATAGTGTGAGACCTGAGAATGACGTAAATGGTATGAAATAAGTGGTGGAGAATGTTCTGGTTTTGGCTGGGGTAGAGTTAATACTCTTCATAGTAGCTAGTATGGGGCTATGCTTTGGATTTGTACTGGAAACAGTGTTGATGGTACAGGGATGTTTTCATTATTGCTGAGCAGTGCTTACACAGAGTCAAGGCCTTTCCTGCTTCTCACCCCACCCCACCAGCGAGTAGGCTGGGGGTCCACAAGAAGCTGGGAGGGGACACAGCTGGGACAGCTGACCCCAACTGACCAAAGGGATATTCCATACCATATGATGTCATGCTCAGCATATAAAGCTGGGGGAAGAAGGAGGAGGAGGGGGGATGATCGAAGTTACGGCATTTTGTCTTCCCAAGGAACCGTTACGCGTGATGGAGCCCTGCTTTCCTGGAGATGGCTGAACACCTGCCTGCTGATGGGAAGTAGTGAATGAATTCCTTGTTTTGCTTTGTTTGCGTGCACGGCTTTTGCTTTCCCTATTAAACTGTCTTTATCTCAACCCATGAGTTTTTTCATTTTTACTCCTCTGATTCTCTCCCCCATCCCACCAGGGAGGAGTGAGGGAGCGGCTGTGTGGTGCTTAGCTGCCAGCTGAGGTTAAACCACGACAAATATCTAAAAGTCTATACAATTTCATCTTTCCAAATTACTCTTTTTCTACCTCATTTGAAATAGTGTCTGACTTTAACTGTCTGATAATTTTATATTCAAAAGAGTATGAAAGTTATTTCTGTTGTGAAGTTCAGTAAATTCCAAAATTGTAGTTAGTGAAATGGTGTCTCTCGTTAACTAGGTATTTTGGGTATTATGGAGTACATAACATTATGAACACTAGTTGTAAGCCCTAAACTTTGTTTTACAATACCCTTATTTTCAGTGACTGAGAACCCCTTAAAATGGCCAATTTAGTAGATGGAACAGCTCATATGTAAACAGCAGATTTGTACAGCAGCTTGCTTTCAAGGAGATTTCATCACAGTAATTATAGACTAAGGCCTCAATCCCAGAAATCCTCCATGCCCAAATAACTTCACACATCCGAGTGCTCCCATTGTTCTCAACAGGCACATATTGTTGTTAACCATCACTTAGATGCATCTATCTTTGCAAAAAAGGGCTTTAAGTCCATTGTTCTAGAAATATCACAATGTATATGGGTGACACACCTTTAAAGCATACTGAGAATGAAGAAAGATACCTTAATCCTCCCTCCACGCCTTATCTTTCCCCTTTCAGGGAGAGAGAAGAAACACATTCAAGATAAAGTATCTGAAAATATAAGAACAAGTCAGAGACAAATCAGATATACCCAGGGAAAGGTATTTTGAGGTACAGAACAAGATTAATGAAAAGAAGGGGAGTATCACAGAGGTATGATAGCCTGCTTACCCAAGGTTGGAGGGAGGACCTTTAATTCTGAAGCACTATTCCACTATTTCATATTAAAAAGTAAGCTAGGTTTAAGACAGACAGCCAAGCACCTTGTTACATATAAATCAAATATATTCTCTCAATTCCCTCAATTACTTGGTTTATTTTGGTGACAGAATATGTAATTTCATTGCACCAGGTAATGAAAATTAAAATAGTGTCTTTTATGAAATTCCAAATATAATATTGGGAATGCTGAATGATTTCATTAAAGTAACAAGAGATGCCAAAAATGTGTCTGATAATTACAAATATTAGTCTGACTGACACAAAAGATTTTGGTGACTCTTAACTGTCATTTTCTTTCCTATTATTATTCAAAACTAAAGCTTCTCCTTCAGCAGAGCTAGAAGATAATGTTGTCTTGAAAAATGCTACATAACAGAGCACTCCTCAAAACAGCTACCTTCCCCAACCATTCTGAATAGAATTCAACTGGTATGCACCCTCAGTTGAAGGTTGGGCATGAACGCATCCATTTACAACAGGGTGCCCAAGGAATACACAAAATGTCTCAACACCTACTGTGTCCCATTCCTCTTCCTTCTATTCCCCTTCTTTCCAGCTTTATTATCCTGCCTTTTTTCCAATTTCTTCTTTCATTTACCCTTTTCTCAATCCATGTGGCCAAATTAAGCCCAGGTCTATCCCCTCTACCAGTTTGACTTCTCCTCATACCTAACTTGTCTCAGTTTACTGATCTTGCAGCCCCTTCAGTATGATTTTGTTCATTCTGCATAAAATCGTGCAACTTTCTCATCTAGGTCACACAGAGCCAGCAGTGGGAACACTAAAGATAATAAAAGAAGGACAAACACCCCTCTCCCAGTTCCGGTACCCAGACATGGTCCAGGATGAAATAACTCAAAGATGCAATCATGGGGCGGGGGGGAGAAATAGAAAGTTCAGCTATACGTAGCTTCAAATTAATACACAGTAAAACAAAAAATCTATTTTTAAAATCTTAAATTACAAAGTCTCAAACTTCATTCGTCAGCATTATATAGTGGTGTTAGCAAAAGGCTCCCAGCTCTGTATCAAGCTATATACAGAAGACTCCATTAAGCTGTTTCCATTGCCACCTCATCAAAAGGTGGCAATGACAGACAATGACAGGAAAAATTTTAGACCAAATATAATGTAAAAGCAGAAGAAAACAAATTTATAACATATGCTGTGGAATAGTTCAAGGCAGATGGGGTTCGAACAAAACAGGAGTCAAAAAACCCCAGAGGAATGTGCTTAGCAGTAACACACAATAAGATTTTTGTCTGTTTGTGTTTTATTATGCAGAAAAAAAAAATAGCCTCTTAATCACAGTTTCTTTTTTCATAATTGTTTGTTTCCCACAAATTAGTTACTTAATTTTGCTTACAATCATTTCACCCAGCAGAGAACACCTTATTCCAGGATCTAGCCGAATAAGCTTGCTTCTTCACTACTACAGGTTCTTGAATTATGCTTCTACAGTACTGTGTAACTTCCAATGGCACTTTTAGGCACTGTCCAGACAGAGAAGATAGTAATTGAAGTCAAACCCAACCAGCAAACAGAATGCAGTAGAACAAGTCATATAGCTGCAAGCATGTTGTGTAATCAGTTCCGAGACTGACTTCCCCTCAGGGTAGCTGAGCCTTCACTGCAAATCAGTGAAATACAAGTAAATGCTCCCCACTGCCATGCAAAACTTTGGGGCAGGAGAAGAAAGAAACAAAACAGAAAAAAGGGGAAATAATGAAGTCATGATGTAACATTAACGTCTAAGACCAAAAATAAACTGAAAAAACCCCAAGTGTTTGGTCCCTAAAGACTGCTTTGACATCTTGGCCCAAAACACTGAAGGCAAGGCTACTCTCTTCAGTTTTCTTTTCACTTCTTTCTGGGGTCCATCACACTTTTCTTGATCTATAACCCAACCATGCTGGAAGAAAATCCTTGACATAAACAGACTACATATAGCTATCAGCTGTGACAGGTGGTTTTTTTTTTCCCCCCCTTTGGTTTGTTGTTGTTTTTAAATTGGTCAGCTTTAGACTGACATTAAAAATATCTACTTTTACTGTACTAATCATGCAAGGAGGACTTGGAAAGAGAAGCAGGCTATTTTCTGCAAATAAGCTGTTTTCTCTGATTCTCTAAGAGCTTCTTAACTACTTTCTATCTTTTTTCTGATATTTTTCTTTACAGGGTAGGCTTTTACTAAGAAAGAAAGTCCTGCTGCATTTTCACCTTTGCATACATGTCCTTTCCTCACACTCCAGTCTGCTAAAACTGTAGTTATAACTTATCAAAAAGAAGATTTGGCATCCTTAGTAGGAAGCGATCCTGGCTTACGTAGCAGCTTTCCTAAAGTTTACTTCTCCCTTTTCTAGGACTAGCCAAAATTCTGCTACCGAGATCATTCTGTTTTACCTAAATGCATATAAGGAAATAGCTTTTATCTGCTATATTGCCCTTATTCTGGTTTAGGGTTGTTTATTTTTGGCCACTATTTCCAACTTACTGTTCAAAGTATGCACAGGGAATAAAATTACAGCACCAACATGTATTCCTCTCTAGATATGCCATATATATTAAGCTTACTTTCTATCTTCAGGAATATTACATCTTCTCCATACATACATAAGCTGTGTGAACATAGTGCCAACAGCAATTTTTTATGTTGTTAATACATAGTACCATACTATGCCAGGCATATTTGAATTCCATGAAACTATGAGCTCAATACTTAGTAGTGGTCAGAATAAGACTTGCTACTCCATTTCCATGACATGCTCATCTTCCAAATGCTGTGTGAAGTTCTGATCCCTCCCTTAAGTTACAGATATTAGAAAAGGTTCAGAAAGGGGCACCAAAAAGGATCCAAAGCATGAGATAGCTGCAAGGTCCAACTGAGCAAACCAGGAGTCCTTAATCTGGAAAAGAGACAACTGAGGAGGGAAAGAAATAAGTAGCTATGGAAATAAAATCTTCACCATCTGTTCTAATAAAAGAACTCTTAAGATAGAATCATAGAATCATAGAATCATTAAGGTTGGAAAAGAAAATTCCATTANATACAGGTATAGCAAAACTTAAGCTATAAACAGTTTGATACCTCACACTGGTGATTAATAAATATACCTGCTCACTGATTTGCTGTAATTCAATCACTGGTCTGATGCAGTTCTTTTTGGTGGGAAACTTGGGATTTTAATGCATTATTCTTTCCTCTCTCCTCTTAGAAGTGGGAGACGGACTACTACCTTTCACAGTGACAGCACCATGCTCTCCACGTGTTAATCCTTTTTAGTTTCTACATGCACATGGCCAATGCATGATAGGCCTTATCAGAGTATGTGTATTTGGCAAGGCAATCAAGTCATCCTAGTTTCAGGTCACCCTGTCCTAGTTTCACAGCAAACCTTTTTGTACCAACAGCAGTTTCATTTCAAT
Organism: Fregata magnificens; assembly: GCA_013389945.1. Taxonomy (NCBI): domain Eukaryota; kingdom Metazoa; phylum Chordata; class Aves; order Suliformes; family Fregatidae; genus Fregata; species Fregata magnificens. Next base: position 108,879 of record WAAD01014720.1, read on the forward strand.
AAGCTAATAATACCCCCTAAAAACCCGATGTATCAGCAGAAAGATTTTTCACAGCTGTAACTATCAAAAAAAAAAGCTTAAGCATTTATGCTGTACAAGGGTGAGTGACAAAGAAGTCCACGTGTCAGTCCATGCTAACGCATAGGCCAGTGTTAGCTTAGGCAAGACCTTGGCAGTTGTAACTGTTTTCAGCAGTATTCATACCTGGATTTAGGTTCAAAATAAAGAAAAGAAGGTGGTTCTTCACATAAAATGTAGCTAAGCTGTTAGAGCTTGCCAAAGGATGGTGTGGGTGCTAAAGAATTGCTTTAAGAAAACTTCAGTGGAAGAAAAATCTACTGATAAGGACTAAAACTCTAAAAACCACCA
>WAAD01014721.1:305-12499 GCA_013389945.1 Fregata magnificens
AGTGATCCCTTGCAAAGTTAGGACCTATCTAAAACACTAAGAAGGGTTTCTGATACCGGATTTCTTGTCCTCTTTAAAATATTATTTCAACATTTGGATTTGAACATAGCTGTTTCTTCTTAAAATATTTTTAAAAGCTAACAAAGGACACAAAGGGAAATCAAATCATGTTATTCACAAAAATCTTACACATTTCATAAACCTCCATACATGTGTTTAGATACATATATATTTACACATATGTATCGTTTCCATACATTACCATATATTACTAAACTGTGAATAAACTGACATGAAGTCTGCCAGTGAAGTCTGGCATATACGTGAAACTGCACAGAGCTTTGACATTCTCCTGAAAAGAAGTTCCTTATCTTACAGACAACCTGGTTCTGCTAGATATCAGTATTTATGCACCTCATGGGAAAGAGACCAGAATGCTTTTTATAGCACTATTTGTCTGAATCCACAAAAGCTCCACGCTTTCTTGTGTCCTTGTGCCAAGGCACAAACCCCTCAATGGGTATGTCTGCCTGGGTTCTCTCACAGCTTAAAGGGAAGGACAGTGATAAGCAGTGATAACGAAGTTAGCTTTATCCACACCAATAACACTTTCAAGAGCTGTGGTTACTTTGGGGAAGCAACTAATCTCCTTCCTTCCTTCCTTCCATTCTTTCCCAGAGTCCATCATTACAGTTCATGTTCCAGGAGTTAGTCCAACAAGTTCTCTCTTCAGAATAAACAAAGGGAGAATTTTTGAGTTTACTATCATAAATACAGGGAATGTAATGACCAAAATATCATCTGTCTGGGCCAAAACTCCTGGGATGCTTCCAAGTCATTGGGTACCAGCTTTTTGGATCGCTTCCATCCTTGCTTATGAACTTTGTCTCCGGACAACTGTTGTTTTTCCTTACAGAAAGATCTGAAACAGCAAAACTAGTTCTTTGGTTTTGCCTATGCCCTACCTGTGTCTGCTCCCTCACACCACTCGCTCTACTCTAACAAATGCAACTTGAAATGAACTTCCTCACATTTACAGGAGGAAGAAAGACAGTAAACTTCCTATCTGCCTAGGATGTGACTCTGCTTACACAGAGGAAGCAGCAGCAGTGACCACTGGCACCTTGTGGTGATTTTGCAAGGTGAACAAAGTTTAAATCTGTGCGGGATCACGGAGTATGTATACCTTAACCACACTACATTATCTTTTATAGTGACATTTTAAAGTTAATTTTTTAATTCATTGGTTTTAGAAAGAAGTGACACCTTTTTGGACGAAGACAATTAATGCTTTAGGAAATAAGTAAAATATAGTGAATCTGAAAGAAGTGGCAGGTCAGATCCTGCTGGGCTTGCTCTCATGAGGAGGCCTGAGGCATATGCACAAGAACAGAGATATTCAGTAAGCTTCAGTTTCTCATCTAGAGTCTCACTCAGACTAGATATAAGAAAGCAATTTTTTACGATGNCACAGGAATGGGACTAAATAATTCAGTCTTAATGAGAAACACAGTCCCCCTTTGGCTTTTTCCATGAGTCCCACTGTACCTAATATAGTCTCTTAATAGACTATGCATGACATGGAAGTCTTCTTCCCAGATAAGATTATTTAATTGTGCAAGTCAGAATAAGAACCTAATAGGCTAAAATAATCTTGGACGTTGCTCCATGAGTTTCAACTGCATGTTAGAGAAACATAACCTAATCAATTTTAAAACAACGGTTTTACTTCACAAAGTAGAGAAGAAAGAAATACATCCTTTAAATTAATAAAATCCTTCCTATGTAGCAGTATTATAATTTCTGCAAGGTCACATGTTATTTTTGGTGAACAGTAACATAATCTAAATCAATAGCTCCATTTTCTTCATGTAAAAATCTTCCATGTCTTGCTCACAATTCTTTTTTCACATATCCTTTCTCATTCCTCATCAGTCAGAAAAATAATCTCTCAACACAAAATTTATAGTTATTGCACAATCTTTCTTACATTATTCCATAGAAATACACCCTCACTCCATAACAGATTCTTTAATGCCAAGTATATGTCATTGAATGTGGACCTTTCTGTCTAAAATGAAATTACATTATTTCCTAGGACATTTATAATACACCAATCACATTTCCCTGTAGGACCACTTGGCAGTATTAAATGAAGTGCTACAGTTATGAAATCCTTTCTAACATTTTTTCTTTATAGCAAGTGACCAGAGCATAACATCATTTCAGAAACTGAACAGCAGAATAGTAAAAATTAATCCATACTTTAGTGAACTTGTACTATATAGCAATTTATTTTAGAGGATGAAGTCTACCTGCAGTACTTGTACAAAATGCCCTATTAAGAGCAACGTCACTACTAATAATTTTGAGCTTTATTACTTAAAATATAAGAAAAAGGCAGAAACCACCTCAGAACAGGCTTTGAATTTTCATTAGCTGCTGTATGGGCACCATTGATTCACTTCATACTTTGCAAGAGAAACAGTTTGTTGGCTTGAGGATTTTGAAGTCATCAGTGATAAGGGCCATCTACCTTAGTAACGTAACTCTAATAATTGATTTTGCAACAACAGATAGGAGAGATTTGCAACGTGGGCCACAATATGCAACTAAGTAGCCAGGCTACTCAGCTGAACTATGTCTTCCAGCTCCAAAGTCTTCCTACGCTCATGTTGTTTCACAGTTTCTCCTTTGTGAAAACGGTGCATGAATTGTGTCAGTCACTGCCTCACAATATGCCTTTTCCCAACGTCCCTTCCCTGCACTGTGCTCCTAAGGCAAGATGGCAGAAGCCCAGTTATCAGCCTTTCATCCATTTTCTTTAGAAAAGTGTCAGAGAAAGGGCAATAAGATCACAAGAGGAAAGCACATCAGGTGGCAAAGTGCTACTCACGTTCCTGAGAACTTATTTTGTAAAGTGAACATGCATTCACTCATAGGTAAAAGTAGGAGAGACACATCTACTTATGAGAAGAGTGCTCTGCACTGGAACAGACAAGCAGAGGCATTGTACAGTTTTTCTCTTGAAGTAGAAGCTCCACACCACTCCTTCTTCACCCAGTTCCTCACAATAAGGAACCTCATCCAATATGAGGCAGCACAAAGCAAAACAGGACACCTGCCAGGCACACAGCCTTGACACAGAGTACCCTCATAAGAGCTTTTTCAGAATGATATCTCATACACATAACTTCCCAGAAGCCCATGAAAGAAGGGAGGAAAGGATTTAGCACCATTCTTGATCATGAACACCTTCACAAGTGATAGAAAGATGATGCTGGACAGAGATGTACCTTTGAGATGCACATCTCTATACATCACTAAAGCTGGCCTAAGGGTCTTTAGCAAGACAGTACAGTGCTGGTAACCCAAGATTTTAGGAAATGATTCCTTCTACTCTCACAGACTTCCAAACACATTGACCCATAATGTTCCCACAGACATTTCAGTGGGTTTAGGGCACCTCCATGATAAACATCAAAAAGAGTACACACCTTGAAGTGCCATAGATATTCTGTGACAAAACTCCAGCCAATGTCTGCCATATTCTAGAATACTGAAAATCCAATCTACAAACCCAAGTCTACTCCTAACTTTGTGTCTCCAAGTATGTGATCTCATTTCATTTGTAGAAGTGACTGTCAGGACAATTGTTTTACAATTAGGAAAGAACTTGGAAGCAAAGAGATAATGGAATAGGCAGAGAAGAATCTTTAGTTGCATTGATCCTAAGTAAGAAAGTGAGACTTAAAAGATAAGCACTCTCTGAGATAAAGCCAGCAACCTCATTTCAATGCTATTTCATAGAAAAACAAATTCCAGCACATGAACCACTTGCCACTGAAAAGAAGAGAGCGCTTCTGAAATACTTTGCCAGGAAAGCACAACATACAGACCTTGGGAGAGATGACCACACTCCTTTAATACTCACATTGCATTTGTTTCTAGGAAAAAGCATTCCAAAAGGATGATGAAAAGGAGCCTCAGTTAAGCTCCCAAGTCACGCTGGCCTAGAAAAAGTTTGCCTTTTAATCTGAGAAATTGTTTTTAGAATCTCTCGTATCTTTGGCAGTGAAAGTGGATGTCCTTTACTAATGTTGCATTTATCACCTTGATGAAGATCATTTACATCTAGTAACAGGGCCACAAGAAGGAGGCATGGAGCATGCTCCAGGTGCACTGGAAGAATTGTCTTCTTCATAAACCTCCAGTGTTAAAACACTACATTTTTATCCTCACAAGAGTTGACTCCTGAAGTCCAGACAACAGGAAAACCACAGACAGTTCTTGCTATCTTAACTATTCCTGTGGTTAGTTCTTGAAAAAACTTAGCATGCAAACATGCCAATGTAAGACATTAGTAGTGTTTTACCTAGCGTTCAATATTTTAGTTCTTTGATTTTTTTCTTTCTATGCATTGCTACATATATTTCATGTACATTAAAGCTATGGAAATACTAGTACAAAGAACAAGAGGGGGTTTTAACTCTTAATAATTTATTATGCATTAAAAGCATTTTCCATAATTCCACCCTCTTTTGGTAGCTTCTTTGCCAAGTGATAAAACAAGGAATTTGCACATAGCCATTTACTGTACAAGGCTTGCTGGCATATTGAAGGTTTTTCTAAACACATTCTATGAGTTTTTACTATTTTAGAGTGAACTATCTAGAGAGCTGAGAACCTGCTGTTCTGTCATCTGCTTCATAGGATTATAAGCAGATGGGAATAGTTCCAAAGTATTAGAGTTGTACCAGATGCTTTAATCAGAAAGTTATTGACCATGAAACCTCTCCTCTATAAAGTTACCCATGTATTTTATGGTCTGCACACATTACCTTTGTTGTGGTCTGCTAAGGTATTCTTATAAAATCTCCAGTATTTCCACACCTTTCATTAGCATCACTAAAGATTAACTGACAGCTACTGGTGTGCAGAATTTGGATCAAAGTTAGATATGGGTGAGTCTTTATGCTCAAGAGCATTACATGTGGGATAAGCATGACTTAATACATTTAAGGTTTCTTGTTTTAAATTAACATTACTGAGCATAAAGAAGAAAAGTTTAGTAAATTTCTTACCAGGAAAGCCTGGGAGATATGGGGTATGTTTTCAAATCAATAACTACTGGAACAACTTCTACTGCACTCATCTCCAGGACAGCTTGTTTGACAGAAGATGCATCTGCGGCCGGTCCGTGGCTGAAAATTACAGCCATTTTTCTCACATTAGGACCTTGTAGAGTTCTCATGAAAATGTTCTTGGCAATGAATCTCATTGCATTCCCGGTGTCCCGTTCACTGGAGGATCTCTGGTAAGAAATATTTTTTAGTGTGTTGAGTAGCTTATTCTTGTTGTGAAACTCTGAGAAGTGGATCAGGTGGTGGGTAACCAAGTTGTAGGAAACAACAGCGACTCTGGCTCCCCCTGAGCAGTTGCTGTCTCTGATTCTGGCATCACTCACTGATTCTGGCATCACTCACTATCGCTATTATAATCATCTCTCTCATTAGTTCAAATGTCTCAGGAGTGAGTGTCCTACAGGTGTCGAAGGCAAACACCAGTTCTGTTGGATATACTGTCTTCCTAGGAAAAAAAGAACAAAACACATCCCCAAATTATTTTGTTCCCTTGCGTCTCAGACACGGAGAGTAACGCACATAAAAGCCATACATAAAATAATACAATGCTAAACTACATCCTGCACAAGATACAAATAATATACAATACTAACAATATTATATATACATACATATCTATAAAATATACAAGATACAAATAAAAGAGGGAGCCAGGCAAAAATCTGCCCTACTTATACTGAAGTGAGGCATAGAAGAGTACAAATTGCTCATTCTTATGAAGAGGTTTTACAAAGGTATTTGAAAAATAGTGCTAAATTATATTAGCACTATTTTACAGATGGAGAAGCTGCAGCACAGAGAGTAAAAGTGGCTTTTCCAGCATCACCCAAGCAGAACAACAACAGGGACGGGAGTAGAAATGATCCTGGGTTTTGTCCAAATTCTGACAGGCTCCATATTCACCTGCACTCTGAACCAGTGGGATGCAAGCCTGCTGCAGTCTGTGCCCCCCTTGCTGGATGTGTCTGCAGGGGCAGAACCTACACTACCGACCTCAGAGCGAGCTTGCAACAATCATCGGCATTGGGTTGCGTAGAAGTATCCTGTATTTCCAGCACACAATATTCCCTTTTAAAGCTCCTCTTGGGCCCAGTGTGGGCCTACAATAACTCAGGTACTGAACCATGTGGCTCAGATACTGATTTGATGATATTGTTACTACATTATTCTCAGAGCACTGTTAAGATTTGATAATGCATGGTGACATTTCTGGGCTAAAACACATTTCATCTCCTAATCACTCCAGCCACGATATTACATCTAAAAGCAGCAATTGTGTTGAAGAAAATAATCTGCTGCAGCATGAAGAAAAATGTAATTTAAAAACCACAGGCTATAGCAGGTAACATAACTACAGTAATAACAAGATCATTTATCTAGCACTCATGAAGGGAGAAGATTACTGACCCACTATTCCAGCCAAATTCAGTGTAGGACAAAAATTCCATTATCATTTCCTATATATAAGTGGTATCAGAAACATTTTGGCATGGAACACACCAAATACTGAGGGACGCTGAGCCATAATGGAAAGAGGATAGTTAGGAAGAAAAAAACCAAAGCAAAACAAAGGAGAGCAGTATTGAAATCAGAACAAATAAAGAGGAGAAAATTTTAAATTAATAGGTGTGATAAAATTATTTGGCAGCTCAGTGTAAAGCAGTGGAGGAACTGGTGGGAGTGAAGTTAAGAACCGAAAAGAAGGTCAGAGAAGGGACAAGGAAGAAAATTAATCTGCAGTGCTGAAGCTGCAAGATAATTAGGTTTATGAAGGGTGAGAGAAGGATAACACCAGCTATATCTCTCAGGGACAAGTAGAAAGAAACAACAAAAAGAACATGCACAGGAACTGAACACCACCACACAGATAACAGGGGAAAATTACAAAGGAAGAACTCATGCTATTTTGGTATTGCCAACAATACACTTACCGACGGGGTTAAATCAAATACTACTGAAACAAAATGATACAAGGCACTAAGAAGGCCTGTGAACCTTTACTGCAAATAGAAATCTGTGATATATAAAAGATTTGAAGGAACTGCATTGAGTTTTAAATGCTCTTTTTCAGTTCAGTTTCTCCTACCTACCTTCACATGAACAGTTCAGAACACACTGTACCATCCAAATACATGCCAGCACATGCACTGGGTATAAAACAGGGACAAATATGTCAAGCCCCATGTTACTGTGGGGAGAATCTTCAACTGCTTAGTATTACACCTCCTCTTCAGGGAATGGAAATGAGGGTCGTACATGCAGTAGTGGTTAAGATAAACACCACTACTGACGTTAAACAAAAAGGGTATGTCTTGATTTTGAAACTCATAGCAGTCAAGCATATCCAGAAGAAATTTATCACAAGTAAACAAATCAGAGTTTTTGAGAAGTTTTACAGAACAGCAACATCAGGGGATAGGATAATCATAGAATCATAGAATCATTAGGTTGGAAAAGACCTCTAAGATCATCAAGTCCAACCATCAACTAACACCACCATGACTCCTAAACTAGCCCCTGGAGTGCCACGTCTACACCTTTTTTGAACGCCTCCAGGGTTGACGACTCCACCACCTCTCTGGGGAGCCTGTTCCAATGCCTAACCACTCTTTCAGTAAAGAAATTCTTCCTAATGTCCAATCTAAACCTCCCCTGACGCAACTTGAAGCCATTTCCTCTCGTCCTATCGCTAGTTTCTTGGGAGAAGAGTCCAGCACCCGCTTCCCTACAACCTCCCTTCAGGTAGTTGTAGAGAGCGATAAGGTCTCCCCTCAGCCTCCTCTTCTCCAGACTAAACAACCCCAGTTCTCTCAGCCGCTCCTCATAAGACTTGTTTTCTAGTCCCTTCACCAGCCTCGTTGCCCTTCTCTGGACACGCTCCAGCACCTCAGTGTCCTTCTTGTACTGAGGGGCCCAAAACTGAACACAGTACTCGAGGTGCGGCCTCACCAGTGCCGAGTACAGGGGCACGATCACTTCCTTACTCCTGCTGGTCACACTATTCCTGATACAACCCAGGATGCTGTTGGCTTTCTTGGCCACCTGGGCACACTGCCGGCTCATGTTCAGCCGGCTGTCGACCAGCACCCCCAGGTCCTTTTCTGCCGGGCAGCTCTCCAGCCACTCTTCCCCAAGCCTGTAGCGTTGCATGGGGTTGTTGTGACCAAAGTGCAGGACCCGGCACTTGGCCTTGTTGAACCTCATACATATGAACATACATAATGTTGGAAATGTCGAAAAATAGAAGGTAAGTAAATAAGGAAGACAAGTAAATAATATTTCTTTTTGGAGGAAGAAGGAAGCAGATGTGCTAGATGGCTCAGCAGATCTGTTCTAGGACTTCAGAGGCTTTAACTCTCTGCTCTCCACAGACTTCCTAGGCTTAGCATTTCTATGCCATGCTGCTCCACATGCAGAATGGGAGTAGAACTTATGCAGATGGCAAGAGCACATACGCACAGTAGGAGAAACGTCTGTGTTACAGTGTGCATACCTGAGAGCATAAACCAACTATGAAGCCCTAGTTTGCTTAGGCTCAGTATAGTCAGTCACAGAGATGTGATATTTGAAACTGAGCTAGTGATGGCCAAATAATATCTGATGGTTTTAATTAAGAACGCCTACCACAGCTACGAATATTGACATGTTTCATCTCACTGAGTCATTAGTGGAGAGAGAAAAACTGCAGAGGAAGCATCTGGTGACTAAACACTTGCATTTTAGATAGCTAAATTAAAAGGGCATATATCCCATCCTACACATGTATTAACAAACTAAAGCTCCAGTTCAGTAAACCCCTGACTCTCAATGTAGGATTCAACCCCTGTGAAGGGAACACACAACTTGGAATGTTTGTTTGAGTGGAGCCTAACACTACAAAGGCAAAGTAGTTCACAGCTTATGAGACTTCTGCTAGGTCAGTTTGACAAATGAACAACATCATTCTGCCTGTCTAGTAACAGTAACATAGGAGTAAGCAGTACTCGCCATCCCAGCAAGCTAAAGAAAGAGAAAAAGAAAGCTTAACTGAAAAATTTTGCATCTGAAGAGTTTTAAAAATAAAAGCTGAAATCACTGGTGGAACATATAATGAATTTAGTTTCCATAGTTCTACAGATTTTAAGACTTTCTGTGACTTATGATGCATGCATTATTGTCTTCCACTGCTATGTATGCTTGCAAAACTCTCTTTGGTTTTACTGGAGAATAGAGTAAAAGGACAAGCAGGACCTGGCCCTGCTCTAGACCAAATATTTTCATTGAGGGATTTCCTCCAGAGTTCAGAGATATAAATACACCATTAGCTGTAGAAACTCCCACTATTTGGCATGGTCACTTTCTAAGGAATTAGGATAGATAGACTAGGAAAAAATAATGCAAACTTATTTCATGGTAGCTGGAACCACTGGATACCAAGACACTTAACATTTCTAAGAAATTATATTATAGTAACTTTGGCAAAAGAAATTATACTAAACAACCAACATCTCTCTTTTATACCATGCCGAATTTGCAAAGCTGAAAGTGAAAGAGGAAAAAAATATTTCTAAAGTGAGCCTCTTTCATTTGAGACTTAAGATACACACCACTGAACTCCCACAAGGGTACTTCTAGAGGGTTCGTTAGAAACACATAATTGCAAAATTTACTCTGCTAGTGACAGCCAAAAAAATACAGTAAGCATTGTCCTTTGCAGTTAAAAGGAGAGGTTTGAAGTATGAGTCAGGTACACTTTTCAAACATGCACAATCTAGGTATTTAGACAGTGACTCATGAAAATTACATTTATAGGTATCCAACTAGCCATTTGCATTCAGAAGTACCTGATTTGTGCTTACATACAGATGAATTCACAATCTTTTCTATTTAATAAAATATTGAAGTTCACTGCGTAATACAATAATGAAGTTTACAATATATGCACAACACATCAATGGCAGTCATCAGAACCATCAGAACATTGCACATATTACCACTCCAGACCAGCAAAACAGGAAGAAAATGTTTTGTTTCATTTCTTAGTTTCCCTTCAAAATTAAAAAGAACAAACGTGTTTTCCTGTACTGCCAAAATATACGGAGTCTAGGTCTTACCCTGCATCCCAGAGATCCCCTGTCTCCTAGACTGCCTTCCAGACCAGCTGGTCCTGGAATACCCTATGAACAGTAGCATGTTACATATGTGGTATTGGAAGAACGTACACAGGTGACATAAAATTTACATTTTCCATTGGAAATCAACAGATTTCCTTCCTTCTTCCTTTATTTGTTACATGCTTAAGGTCCACTGACTTAAGTGTAAATGAGAAGTAAGAAAGAAGAGCATCAGGTCTGACATAATTTTCACTTTTACGAGATAAACAACCTGGAGAGCATCAAAGCTCCAATATTCTTCTAGTAGTTCAACTCATTTTTTTTAAGTCTATTATTCATCCAATATGTTCAAAGCCCATTTAGAAATACAATCCTCCAAATAAAATTAACATATGCACATCTTTGCTTTTGGTGGCAAGAGCCTTGTTTCATTTCTGACCTTTTTGGAAGAGCAGTGCTGAGTAAAACCAGTTCAGTGGGACTGAAGTATTCCTGGTTTGTTACCACACACAGCTACCAGCTGTGTAGGGAGCAGCCAGCCCTTGTTACTCCCTGTCACAGCAGAGGAGTTATGAAGTTACTATGCAGCCATGGAAAAGCTTGGGGAAAAAAGGGAGAAAGAAACACACAAGACGACAGAAAAATCAGGACAAAGAAGTTAATGGGGAATAAATGGGATCATCACACTGCTCTTAAACCAGCAAATTTCTTCTACAGCATTTTTTTAACTAAACGGCAGAAAAGGAAAGTGAACTGGAACAGCAGGTAGGACATTCAGAAATGGTCATTGCTTCTGTTTAGTGTGATGGACACAGGGACAGACCATGGCCAGCATTAGCAGCCTTTAAAAACGACAGACATAACATCTAAAAATCAATACAACTGTGCAATCAGCACATCAGGGAGGAGCCTATTAAAAAATAAATCCATTAAAGAACAACAGTGATAAGGTACTTGCCATTCTGCCTCTATATCCTTTTAGTCCACGTTCTCCTGCAATTCCCTTGTCCCCAGCTTCACCCTAGTTAATTGGAAAAAAAAAAGTAATTCAAATGTGAAAACAGGCTCTCCTGATAAAAATGCAGCCTTCTCAAGAAATTATGACAGCATTTTCCCACTGAAACACAGGGATATGAAAGATTGCACACAAAAAATTAGTCATGGATTCATGTAAAAAAACCAAACCACACTTACACAACGACCAGCCAACGATTTCTTACCAGGGAAAAAGAAAGTGAAATGCAGTTGTTACTTTCATGCGGCATCATGAGATAACAAAAGACATGCAACATCTTGTTTCACACAAGCGAAAGCACTTCTCCCTCTAATCTGCCAAAACCATACTGTTGACTGCGGTGCATTCTCCCCAGATAATACCTTCTATGGCAGAAGTGTGCTGCTTCGAAAATGTGATTTATCTACTTGTTTACTAAAGCACAGATTGATTTCCCATGAGAACAGTGAAGAGCTGGCTGTTCAATTTATTTAATAAAACTTCTAATTGCTCCCTAATTACTGTGTAAGTAAAAATATTGGAGAAAATATTAACAGGCAATTTCTGTGCACAGAACATTGAAAATGTCCGGTGATATCAACAAGAACAAGCCACTGTCAGATTTTCTACATCTATGGGGGAATGTATATCAGTCAGCAAACTGTCAGAACATGAGGCACTCCTTACTCTTTACTCCACACACAAATGGCCATTTACCAGGAAGGTTTGGGTCACAGATTTGGCACGCAACTTGCCCACATTGTCTCCAAGCCATGATGTTCAGAAGAATGACTCTGCTTTTGCTGTGGCCATAGTTCTGCATCCACAGAGAGTATAGATGTTAAACAGCCTTATTAGCTGAAGCCTAATGTATAATACCAATTTCACAGCTCAGTCCTATTTATGCAATCCAATCATCCAGCATTTTCATTGTTTTTAGAACTGGTTGAAGCTCTATACTTC
>WAAD01014721.1:22774-59775 GCA_013389945.1 Fregata magnificens
AAAACAATCCAAATACAGTACTCCTGAAACCACATGGTGATAATGTTCTTGAAATAAAATCTTGTGTGTGGACAATATGCAAGGCACTAAAAATCATTTAATACTGTAGTCACCGGGAAAGACTTGTTGAGCACTGAAAGCAGCACCTTCTGCTTTCAAAGGCCTAATGCTGAAAATTGATACAAACAAATGAGAAAAGTTTTATGTACCTAACAATACTTATATGCAAACTATAAATACCTAAAATTTGCAGTTTTATCCATGCAATATTTGAAACATACTCCTGCAGGTGTTTTAGCATAATAGCATGAAGCATACACAAAAAAGTCCAGATGAGGCTCCTGATCAATTAAAAAAAAGTTTCTCAAACATATCTATTGCAACTACTTTGAAGTCTCTTTTTCAAAATTCTTGACTAAACTCCTATGTGGAAAAGGGCAGATATAAGAAAAGAATAGTTCTTACCTCTGGTGCCCATTGTCCCCTTTGCCCTGGTATTCCCTAAGACAAGGTAAAAAAAAAAAAAAAAATGGCTGTGAGGCAAAGTTAGGTGGTATCTGAATGATGGTAAAAGCGGATAACTTCATTAAAACTTTTCAGCTGAAAGATAAACAAATGCAAAATTTATGCTTTTTTTACAAAAAAAGAATATTTACAAAAATTAGTCCAGTTTTGGCCTCCAGTGCCATTCTGAATGTTGCTTAGGAAAATATATTTTTATTTAACAATAACAGTACTGCTACTCACCAAATTAAATATTGCTATCAAAAGTGCATGCAAGGCAGAGATTAAGACGTATTCTCCTACTAAATCAAGCCCAAGCAAGTTAAGAACTGTTTTTCATTTTCACTGTGTACAAGCTTCCTCTGTTAAAGGAACTTACCAGGTTGCCTACACCTCCTCATGAGCCACATGAGCCTTTTTGTCCTCTCTCACTCTGTACAAGGAAAATTTCATTTCCTTAGCATCACTGCAATTTCTCATTTCTTCTTTTGTCCATTTTTGCCTGCCAAATTTTTAGGACTCTCAAAAACTCTCTTGTGGGACTTCCCCACAACAACATTATCTGTCAGTCTTTCAGTAAATAGCATTGACCACCAAAAGCAACAGTTACACATCTCTGAATGGGCCTGGCTGATAGCACTATCTAAGAACTGGCAAATACCGTTACAGCTCTTCACAGAAAGATTCCTGCAGGCCCTTGTTAAGGGCACAGGGCTGGGGGTTAGAGGGTTGGCAGATTCCTGGCTCTGTTCCTAGCCTGCTCTTTGATATTGGGCAAGTTACTTCCTTGTTCTGTGCCTCACTTCTTTTGTTGCACTGAGGATGATGACACAGACCACTTGTGAGGGCATACTCTTGCTGGAAAGTGTTGCACAAGAGGCAAGCATTGGTACAGTTGTATCACAGGAAAAAAAGGCTCCCCCAGACTTTTAACTCTCCCTGAAAGCAGCAAGGGATTTACACCAGACCCTCCTCTCGGGTCTCTCATGTGGATGACAAAATCTGTTTTCAGTTCACTCTAAGTGCAAGTGGGGCTGTTGCTTTTCCCTGGAGGTAGCTGAGCTTCGCCCCCAACTGATTTCAGGAGAAGAAAAGGAGAGTATGCTGTTCCCTTGCCAATGGTCCAGGCATGGATCTTAGATGGATTTAGAAGCTATGCTGATATCCAAGGGATCTGTGAATATGGTTGCACTTGTGAATCTAAACAGTTAGGACTACGTTCCTCCTCCAGAGAGGAGGAACAGGACTTTGCTATCTGTACATACGTTTCACATGAGTTCTGGTAGTGTTATTTCTGGATGCTGCTAAAGGCAGTGTTCTGCCTGTTGTAGTCTGTGTGTCTGACTGCACTAGTGTCCTCTGTGTGTCTATATGTCTCTCTGGAATACAGGATGAATCCTCGCTACTGGCCAAACCTGCAAACAGGAGCAGCAGCGGCATCCATTGGACTGGGACAGAGAGACCTCCTAGGTCTTAGTGTGCACTTGACTGGGCTTCAGTGGTTGGGAAGGAGGAGTTCCCAGGTCCCAGAGCCCATAGGATTCAGCGGCTATCATAACATCTTCTCTTAAAATTGGAAGATTTAAATGATTTGCACATTGCAATCAGATCAGGTGTTTGTCATTGCCTTGCGGGTTTGATGCTGACAGTGGTACTTATTCCTTTTCAGTGGTATTTCTGCTCAAAGACCTTTCAGACATTTGTTAGCATCACACTTGATAAGTGATAAGTTCCCATACCCTTAGCAAAGATATGTTTGAAACAGCACAGATAGAAGGAAACTGTATAACTGGTAAGACCTGCATGGTGGCCACCCACCAGCCTGCCATCCCTAATAGCAGGCATTGAATTGTGGAGGGTAAACTGTAATCAGTCACCTGAATTACCACCTTGGCTCCCACTGAGGATTGTTTTTATTACATGGACCAAGCCAAAACGTTCAGTGTCTACCAGGCTGGATTTTTTGCTTCCGTTAGCCGTTCTACAAATGGTGTCTCATCAGCGAAAAGACAAATGGTCAATTCTCCAACTGTCTACTGAAGCTGCCACAAGGCAGTATCTCTTTTTGCCATTTGGAGTCCTAAGTCACACCTTGTTTCAGACTGCAAGGTAACTGGAAGGGCAACAGGGTTGCTCCATGCTTTATGAAAAACAAGCTATCCGATGTTGGCAAACACAGATAAAAAAAACCTCGTCTCGTGCATGTACCTGTGCCAGGGTACTTCAGAGGCAGGAGGCTTCATATCTATCTTTAGCCAAATAAAAATTAGTCATATGCAGAAATTACTTCATCCCTTAATAAATATGAAAAAATGCCCACCTAGAAGACTGTAGAGTACAGATCCAATTATTCTTCAAATTCTCTTTCAAACAGAAACATCCTACAAAGCAACCATTTGCTGGGTATATGCCCTATTTATAACAAAAAAAAAATACCTGCTGGCTATTCATCAGTAGCTTGCTCTTCTTCAGATGCTGGAAGTCCTCTAATAACTCTCCTGATAGGAGTTCAAACAAAAAATGTGCAAATAACTTTGTGGCACAAGGTCTACTCCTTGCGCTTGAGAGTTTATTAAAGACATTTGTCACAGGGACAGTTTCATGAAATAGCCGTACTATTGTTCTTAAATGCAAACCCTGACCAACAAAAGATAACAAAATGTTACCGGATATCCAATGTCACCCCTTTCTCCTTTCTTTCCAGGAACCCCAGGAGATCCCTTAAAGACAAAATATGGCATATTAATTCATTTTTATCACTCAATAACTTTGAGGTCAAGAAGCCAAAAGAGAAAATAATGTACCTCTTCTTCTCTAATTCCATCACTCCCATCTTCCCTATTGTCACCCTGAAATAATACAAACGTGCATGAATTTTTCACATAAACAACCAGTGCACATTTACAAACTCCAGCAAGAATAGGGTGACATAGACCAAGATTAAAAAAAACCCCAGAAAACAAAACAAAAAACCCCAGAAGAAAAACTAAACACAGGAATTAATGCTTGAAGTTTCATTTCTAATATGTTCCCTAGGCACAACCATAAACTGGGCATTGCAGCAGACATCTGCAAAGCAGCCTAAAAAAAGTAACATTGACTTACCACTCACTGACATCTCTGCAAAACTTTCAAAATCTCCATTTAGTGCAAGGCAAAGCTCTAAAGAATACTGCATTCACAAACTCAGACTGTCTAGAGTCATACTGTACCTTTTTTCCAACAAATCCTCGAAACCCCCAAAAAGAAAAAAGATGGCAAAAGTTAAAATAACATGTAATAAAAACATTGAAGGATTATTCTAAATCGCAATGAAGTGGCATTTTCAGAATTTTTGTTTAACCTTTAAACCTCTTTTGCCTGGACACCCCATGTTGCCTTGTCTTCCTTGTGGACCAGGTGGTCCTCTCAGGCCCTGAAAGACAGAAAAGAAGAATCCAATTGTTGAAATTTATGTGAGGTTTAAACAAGCTGACAGCTATTTATCTGTTAGAGATATCTGGTCCTGTAGTCCTGGAAAGCCTTCTTCTCAAGAACTGTAGCCCCAGTAAAGTCCGTGGCTGACTGTGGATTAAAGAGGTTGCAACAACAGAGAAATGTGCAGCTGCAAGATCCTCATAATTCAGTGACCGTCTATGAAAGATCAAATATATTAGCGGTGTCCTAGCAAATGTTAAAATATTTCTAATCTCCCTTGCTATAATTTTGGCTTCTTTTTAGCCATGTGCATTGTTCTGTTAATATTCAGATTATATTTACAGTCCCAAGTCTCCAGCTACCATTTTGACAAATCTAACTCCTGTAAAAACATATCACTACACTAGCGCATCTTAAATTTGAAACCACACACAACTACAGAAATCTCACAGAGCAGAACTAATATTTGTGGGCCTGGCTGACATGATTTCCATGAAAAATTTCTTCCTGCATAGTGCGATGAAAGTAAAGCAAATACAATGTGATGATGCCATTACACATCTGCAGGCCTGTTTTTGGAGTACTGCATCTTGACATATAAAAGAGCAAGCAGTCTTCCAGAGCAATGGCTACAAACTGTTAAAAACTGGCTGATAACACCAACAGCAGCAGTTACTGCATCCTCCTGACGACAGCTTGCGCCAAGCTCCTCTCTAATATCTATTACACTACTATGCTACTTCCTTACTGTCACTGTAGTTATTTTTAGTTTCCACTGATGGGTCTTTGCTCATTTGGTAGGTTTTTTTTGTTGTTGTTGTTGTTTTTTGGTTTTTTTTTTTTAAATTTGAAACAAAAGCTAGGTAGATGAAAACTGTTTGCTCTTTTGGGAGCAAATGTATCCATCAAGAGGTGGTCATAGCCTTGCAGTACACTTCCCAGTCTCTTTCCCTTTCATGTTTTTGGTTTCAGCAACCTACCAGCATGAAAAAATATGCCACTTGGGTCAAATCAAGAGGATATGGTTCGATGGTCTTCAAAAAACACATCTAATTTGGATACAACCAAAAATATCTAAAAATGGATGCCTACATCTAAGAGCTGGTCTTGACTGGCCAAAACTGGCTTATTAACAGTTCCTTCTGCAGAAAATGACTGGGTTTGTCTCCATTTATTTACTTTCAGTTTCCCCATATAAGACTTTTTGATTTTTCGATAATAACTTAGGAAAACATGAAAAAAAAAAAGATGAAAACAAAAAACTGCACTTTTTGTAGAAGTCTTCTATAGAAATAAAAATAAGTTCACAAATAGCTTTGCTAAGTAGGCACCCACCCAGCCACATACATGAACTAATCAGGTTGTTGGAATGTATGTCCATTATATTCCAAGAAATGTTACTGAAAATTTTATGATCTTGTCTCTGTTTTATTCAAATGATGTGAGGGAGTTCTCACCTTGGAAAGGTAATAGAGCTTTGTAAATTCACTATCCAGCTAGTTTAGATGCTCTTCTTTTTTTTTCCCTGCTCAAAAGTTTTAGTTTTCACAAACACAGGTTTTAAAAGTGTTGTAACTTAGCGGTTCTCCTTCACCTCCAAGACATCCCAGGTTGCATTTAACACCATTCGGTCCCTGAAGTTAAAAGATGAGAGATAATGCTATAATACTTGGTTGACCTTCAGAAACTGTTGGGGAATTCTGGAAAAACTCAATGGGCCAATATATTGTTCTTTGCCTATTCTGTCCCTCTGCTTACTCTGGGCTTCAAACACTGTTGAAAACTTGAATAACAACTTCTTTCCTGATCATTTTTCTCCTAATGTTTCCCCTAATGTTACTAACAGTTTAATTAATCACTAATGCATTATTTGTCCCACATCTAAAATTTGAAGGTGGCCTGATGTTTTTATTAGGTGCTCCAGGGAGAAACAATTTTCTTTCACTGCAGGCCGCAGGAAAAGCTCTTTCAAAGTTTTAAAGTGTCTCCAGCAACTAATCATACATTTCAAGACAACATTGACATATACCTTAATTATTAAATCTTTAAAAGCTGATTGATAGGGAAAAAAAAGAAAATCTTGTACAAAATTCATAATCTGTCATACATAAATGCTTATTTTGCATTTTTATGAAGACTGTTTCATTGGTTTGGGTAGAAAACAAGTGTCATTGGCTTCTTCTGCTTCAAATAGTTTCTTCTTGAATGCCTTTTGTATCATTAGTAGTCAATCAATTGCTCTTCTGTCTTTGCTGGTGAGGGGGTTGGACTGGATGACCTTGAAGCTTCTTCACGCTGGCATGAGACCGATTGCTTTAATGGCTCCATATTTGTCAGTCTGGATGAGCAAGAAAGTATGTTGAGAATGACCAAAGAGCAATGGCCACCCAGAGGATAAAACAAGCCTTCTCAAAGTCATTACTTTTGACATAAGCCAAACTAAGGATTTGACCCGAGTGAGTCTGGTACCTGTCTTTGTAAGAAAGGAGTGTACTTTAAAAAATAAGCCCCAAATAGATGTTAGCCAGGAAATAAGTCTGAACGGATATGGCAGAGATTTTAGAGGTTCTACATAGAGTCCTTCCTTGTGTAGTCCAAGCAGATTTTTAGAAGTCAATCTCTTTTCAGACTATATTTTTTATAACCACATAACTTACAAAATTTCTTAATGTTACTGATTTAACATTGTTCTTTCATATTATTTTTTATTCTAGTCCAATTATTTTTTAAGGAGTTCATGTAACATATCTTTATATGAGTTGAGAGTGCACCGTTCACCCTGGTTTGGAGCCGAGGAGGAAAGAGGGATACTAGTAAACAAATAAGTTGTGGGGATAGTATCTGAAAATGTGTATGATTGATGAGAACTATTTTAGGAGAGATCTAATCAGCAAAACAAACCATTCTGAATTCAAGGTGGGCATTTCCATTGTCCCTATGATTCCACACAGATGAAAGCTGCACCAGAAATAGCTGTTCTGGGCTTTCAGTCTCAGGACAGGCTTAATAGTCCTCCTAATGTTTCAGTATTAAATGAGCCTTGTGTAGCACAGAGGATAAGAGAGAACATTCTTTCAATCTCTCACTACCCTTCCCCTGTGCAAAAAAAAGATTCATAGGCCAAAAAGAAGCTCCTACCTGAATTCAGAAGCCTCTTTTGCAACAGGGTAATGTTTGGAGAGTGAAAATCTAGCCTGGCACAACAGCCATTATACTGAATTCTGAGGTAGGGCTTCGTGTGAGTAGCTGTTTTCTTCTGTGTGCCTAGAATATGCTACCAGGCAGGGGAAGCTGCTGACCCTGGCACAATATTTTGTGAGAGATTTTTGAAAGTGAAAAGCCTTCATATACACTCTCTCCTGAGAGAGAGAAGGCTAAAAAGGGAGAGTGTCCAACCCCCCAGATTTTACTGCACTTAGTCATCAGCATTGCAAGTGCTACCCTGCAAGGGGTTGCTTTGTACTTTGTCTTTTGGAGCAGCAAGGTTTGTTCTGGTTGTGAACCGAGGCTGCAAAGGAGCACTTTCTTCTATGGTCACTCAGTTTCCTGTGAAAACTCACAAAATTAAGCAAAATACCAGATCACAGATGCCATGCTGGCAGGTGACAGAGGCAGTGGCTTGCCCTGGCAAGGCAGGAACCCACCATCTGGCCTGGCAGAGCATTAGAAATAGCAGCAGGACATAGCTGTCCTGTGAGTGCACCTGCAAACCTATCTTAGACTTTACTTAATGTTTATAATGAAAGAAGAACCAAGGGCAGAAGAGGCGCTGTGCAGGGGACAAGATGATAAGCATGAAAAGGCTCAAAGGAATTCTTTAAGTCTGGAAAAGCAGAGAAGAGCTAGAGGACAAAATAAAGCTATGGCTGCTCAAAAAATATATGTGAACTAATACTATATAAGCCTGAGCTGCCCATTTTGTTAGCTGTTGGAGGCAGAAAATCTGAAGCCTCCAGCAGCAGTGCTGATGGCTGCTGAAACATACAGGTGAGAAGCAACACCCATTGTTGAGTGACCAGTCAACATGTTTGTCCACAGGGACACCGAGACAGTATATAGAGTAATGTTGCATTTATACAGAGGACATTCTTCTACCATATTTGCACTCCTGATGGTTTGAAAAAGTGTATTCTTCAAATACCCACATGATAGAGCATGTTTTTATTTAGAATTAATGCACACATTTGACAGAACTGTCAATTATTATGGAAGCTGTCAAAATAAGTTACTTAAAATTGAATAGAATTAAATGTTACACTACTAAACTATGGTACAGAATTTTCCACTATTTCTTAACTACATCAAAGGAAAAGAATACAAGAAAAGTCACAGATGTCTGAGGTTTAGGAATGCTCTGTTGCATTCCTTAACTGGACATCTAGCTAGTTAAAAAAAAAATCAAATCAAAAGACAAATAATTTCATTTAAAGTATTTTTTGGTTGTTTGTATGTGTTAACTTCTAATTCCCTAGCCTGTAGCATTTCACTGGCGTCTTTCCATTGACTTTAAAGGAAATCTTTACTATTGAAATGAAATGCAACGTCCTCATGATATTTTTGTTCTTTCTGGAACTCCTGCAGAAACAACTGATTGCTACCCTAAGTTGTTCCAAGACTGTTAAAAAATGCACTCATTATGAACACAAGCAGTCATTAGGAACTTCCTGATGGCTCTGAAAGACACACGTTCTAGGGAAAAGCAGGCAAGTTGCTAAGCAAAACCAGCTCATCAATTATGCTATGTTGCCCAACCTCCATACTACTCATAACTGGTGGCTGATTCCTCCTCCTGCATTGTTAGACAGAGGGTATATTATGATTTCGGAAGATATACCAAAATCAGGCCATAAAAGATAGGTAGATAAACATCTTCATCCTCTTGCCTTTTTCCAAAGCAGTCAATAGCAGACAGCTAACAGTGAAGGAATCAACTGGCTTAGATTTAAAATTAACAACACAAGTAACGGAGCTAGATGTTTTGATTTTAAGACAAGATTTTTACTTTGCATTTATCATTTTCTTATATCTCAGTGACCAGCAGCCTCAAAAAGACAGTTTAATTCTCACCTAAATCACTCAGTCCAGCTCAAGGGGACTACTGGAAATCTATTTGCAGCCTAAGAGAAGCTCAGAAAAGAAAAACCTGCTTTAATTATCCACAGCTGGATATTCTTGCTGACCTGCAAGGTAATAGCATCAGGCTGGACAAGAGGCCTTCCCAGAGGTAAAAGACATCACTGAATACTGATTACATTCACCAGCAGCATTGCATTCACTTGCAGAATCATTTTTGTGTATCGCACTCATCAGTAGCTGTGGCAAAGGCAGTAAGTAGTAAGGTGGGGACCCCAACGTGTGATTTTTTCCACATGCAGCCCATCATTATTTACAGCTCGAACTTAGCAGTACAAAGCTAGGATACGTTCTTACCTTTATCCCTCGTTTTCCCCTGTCTCCAATTTCACCTTCTTCCTCAGCAAGACAAACAGCAGCAGGTCCTCTCTGCAATATTGTTCTTAAAAAGAAGTTACTGCAGATAAAAACGTATTTTCCAAAAATTTCCTCATGGCTCTGCTCCTGCTCTTACTGGAAGTACTCACCATAAGAATACAACTGGACTTTATGCTCTATTAATAGCATGACTCCTTTGTTAGTCATATTTACCAGACTTGATACTTATGGTCTGATTGTGCAGTTCTTTTACCCAAGATCTTACTGTGTACCTTGGTTCTTTATAAAATAACTTACCAAGAACTTGGATAGCCTGCTAGTGATACCTGTCATGCCAATATCTAAATTAGTTCCATATTCAAATCCTTTTCCAAACTCAATGGATCAGAGGTTTTGAAAATTGGAGGCTCCTTCCAGAACAACAGCTATAAGACCATCCAAAGCTAATTATAATAAATATTAATATAAACATCAGTTCCACTGAAAAACAGTTTCTGTACCTTATATATACATGTGTTATGAAGAAGGTGAATGATATCTATTAGTAATGTCAGCTGTAAAAGCCACACTTTTGATGGTATACAATTCTGTGATTTGGTGTGTACAGTTTTGGGCCCCTCAGTACAAGAAAGACATTAAGGTGCTGGAGCGTGTCCAGAGAAGGGCAACGAAGCTGTTGAAGGGCCTAGAGAACAAGTCTTATGAGGAGTGGCTGAGGGAACTGGGGTTGTTTAGTCTGGAGAAGAGGAGGCTGAGGGGAGACTTTATCGCTCCCTACAACTACCTGAAAGGAGGTTGTAGTAAATCATAGAATCATAGAATCATTGAGGTTGGAAAAGACCTCTAAGATCATGAAGTCCAACCATCAACCCAACACCACCACGCCTCCTAAACCAGGCCCTGGAGTGCCATGTCTACACCTTTTTTGAATGCCTCCAGGGATGATGACCCCACCACCTCTCTGGGCAGCCTGGACTCTTCTCCCAAGTAACTAGTGATAGGACAAGAAGAAATGGCCTCAAACTGCGTCAGGGGAGGCTTAGATTGGATATCAGGAAAAACTTCTTTACCGAAAGAGTGGTTAAACATTGGAACAGGCTCACTTTTTCTTCCCCCAGCTTTATATGGTGAGCATGGCATCATATGGTGTGGAATATCCCTTTGGTCAGTTGGGGTGAGCTGTCCCGGCTGTGTCCCCTCCCATCTTCTTGTGCACCCCCAGCCTACTCGCTGGTGGGGTGGTGTGAGAAGCAGAAAAGGCCTTGACTCTGTGTAAGCACTGCTCAGCAGTAACTAAAACATCCCTGTATTATCGACACTGTTTCCAGCACAAATCCAAAACATAGCCCCATACTGGCTACTATGGAGAAAATTAATTCTACCCCAGCCAAAACCAGCACAGTTAATGAGGAGTACAATAGGATGCGAGCTTGCAGAACACTTACTAAATTCACAGTACCTGTTCATGTGTGTGTTTTTACCCTTCCTGAAGGAGAGAAAATAGGAAGTACCTTATGCACCAGGGAAGGAGAGTATTTGCCTGGACAGCAAGGGAGAAGCTAACACAATGCAAACTGCCATGGGTGGTTATTGTTTGTCAGCTCATATCCTTTATTCTATGAAGGGAGCAAAGAGAAAACATCTGGGTCATTTCTTTCAGCAATTTTAGAGAAATTGGATGTAGCTAATTTATTTCACAGAGATCATTATCTTCATGTGAGTCAGAAGAATTTTTCTATTCTGTTTTCGGAGTGTTGCTGAAGATCAACCAAATGTATTCTAAAGAACCACTCTAACTGGGAAGCATACTTAAAGCAGCAAACGGAGATCTTAGAACAGTTTAGTTCAGGGATGTTTACCTTTTCTATTATTATCATCACAACAAA
The DNA here is from genome assembly GCA_013389945.1 of Fregata magnificens. Taxonomy (NCBI): domain Eukaryota; kingdom Metazoa; phylum Chordata; class Aves; order Suliformes; family Fregatidae; genus Fregata; species Fregata magnificens. Next base: position 34,033 of record WAAD01014721.1, read on the forward strand.
CATCAACCAGTCTTCTTTTTTAGGGTCTTCAAGTCAGAAAAATCATCAACAGCATAGCTCCCACTTGATGATCCAGTTATCTGTGTTACCTGGGACTGATCAATATTTCCTATGCCTATGGCATATATCTCAACACCTTTCTTCCTCAGGCTCTCTGCTGCTCTTGCAGCTCTACTGGTTGTTCGTCCAGCAATGATTACCAGTAAAATCTGTTGGATATTTTCATGTATTCTGCTACCCTTTTCTGGCTGGAAGTTGAGTTTCACTTTCTCAAGTGCCTTTTCAATATTACTTTGGTGTCCTTTTATTTATTTGATGCTTTGAATTTTAAATTCTAGTTCTGATCTGTTCGGAAAAATGCCTAGGTTGAACTCTTCTTTATAGACACCAACATACAGTGCAAAGCCAACTTTGGTATTTTGAACAATAACAGCTGGATTGATTATACTTGTCACAAAGTCCATCATTATTCTGAAGTTTTCTTCATCTATGTTTCTAGAACCGTCCATTAGGAAAATAACACCTACTTTCTTTGGACAGTCTGCAGAAGATAAAGGAAAATATATTATTAATAAAGTACACAATTCTATGTCTGTCATTAGTAATCCTACCTCTACCTCCCACATCCTACTAGTCACATTGACAAAAAAACCCCCAACAAATAGATCTACAAAAAGAAAGCTAAGCACATAAAATGTAATGTACACGGAAATTCAGACGTCTAGTCCCAGAACACAGAACATACTCCTGTAAGCACATACGTTGCAGAGTAACCATAGGTACATTTCCCTCTTACCTACTGAGCAAACAAAGTTACATTGGCCTAACCAAATGTCCACAGGGCAAGGGGACATTTCATCTCAGCCTCATGCAAATGCCTAAAAAGTTCAGGTGACTCAGACACCAAAAATGCCTATTTCTCTCCGTGCTGCTTAGAAAGGGAAAGTACAGTGACTAGACATAACAGCTACAGACAGCTAAAGCTAAGTAAGATAAATCCCATCTTATGTGTATATACAAAATTGAGACTCTTCAGGATTCATAGATGAGGTATCTCCCCTGTCCAAGAAGCAAATTGCTCTCAGCATGCTTACCATAGCCCAAAAGGACCAATTTCCAAATAAAGCACAGCAGCCATAGCTACTTCCATTCAGAAAGATGGCAGAAGGAGAAGGTAGGAAAGAGTAGTCACTACAAGAGCTGAACCGAACAAGCAGGAAACAGAGACGACTGTAATTTAAATGACGTTAATCAGAACAGATTATGCTATCTTTATTGATCTGATAGATGCCTTTGCAAGACTTTCCTTCAAACACAGTTGTAGGGGAAGAGGAAGCTGACCACAACAGCCAATAGTGAGTATGCACTTACCTGGTACTGAAATATCACATATATTATTTGTTATATTTGCAGTTCAGTTCTCAAGTCCTTCAAAGGTATCCACATAGAAACATTCATCCTCTGATCCAGCCATTGTCAGAAGCTCAATTTGATTTGCTCCTTCTACTCCAACTGCGTAGATGGTAATTCCTTTGTACCTTAATCTCTAGGCCACATCATCCAGCATGGCTTTATCATGGGATTCCCCATCAGTTATCACTATCAGCACTTGGGGAACTCCTTTGCTCTTGTGGCTGCTGTGTTCTTAAGTGAAGAACGTTTCTGAATGTACCAATGCCTTTGCCATGCAAGTTTTTTGTCCTAGAGGGTCATGTCTCTGGATAGCCTCAGTAATCTCTAGTTTTGTAGTATACTTATTGAGGTAGAAAAGCACTACTGGTTTATCAGAATATTTTAGTGCTCCAAACTGAATCCCATCTGGGCCGACATCAGATTGTTTCACCAGGGCAATCATGAAGTCTTTCATGGCCTGGTGCTGTGAGGAGCTTATGCTTCTAGAGCCGTCCATAACAAACGCAATATCTAAACGTTCCACTCTTCTGCATTCTGTAAAAGCAAATTGAGAAAAGTGAAGATTTCATGTGTAAAATTACGCAGAATTTTACTGATTATTATAACTCAAGTCCATTTCTCAGAGTTCTATGCAATGTCTGTAGAACTTTGCTAACTGAGTGGTATTTGCACAGATAACTGTCCCGTTACTATAAGTTGCACATATGACAGATTCTTGTTGCTTCTGAGACTGTTTGGTGTGAATTTCATTATTCCAGTAATCAGAGCAGAGTTAGACTAAACTGAATGTTTTCTTAGTTATCAAAAATGGTATCCTTTTGCTCTGGACACCACAGTACAGGGCTTATAGAGCAAACAAATTGCCATATTTCAGTTGATATTGTGGAAATATTTCTATTAGCTTACAATATCTAAAGCTATCCTTCCACAGGATATGAATATTAACTGAAACTTTCCCCCCTCTTGCATACAGCACATTTTGTCAGTTCATACTTAACATCTAGCAGAAAAAATACAAAAGTTTATCTTATATATCTGAGTTAAACACAGCAGTGGGTTTGCCTCCTACAGTCTCAGTGTTGTAAATTATTGCTTTGAGGACCTGGGCTAAGACCCTTCCTCCAGCTGACTCCCTGCTGGGAGAGCCGTTTGGTGTCTCTGAAGGGCAATGTTCTCCCAGTTGCAGACATACAAAGCAGCACAAATGATAGCTTGTGACTCCTTATATTTCAAGCCCACCTTTTTACACCTGATCCTTCTCACTACATAAGCTACTGATGTCTTTTCCAAAATTTCTGAGAAGAAAAAATGATGCTTAGCATCTTGGCTAATTGCAGTAGTACTTAAAAACTCTCCATAGTTACAAGTTCTGTATTGCAGTAGCGCAAAGACATAGCCACGTGTCTGAACATTGACTGGACCTCTTAGGGCTCCAAATAAATCACCCTTGCATGCCTTATGCTTTGCTCTTGTCCCCACTCTCCCCCCCACCTCTGCCACCTGACCTCCCTAGGTGAAGAAAGGGAGTTTTGAAAGCTCAGAAACTGGATGCTGGGTAGACTTCAGTACTGAACTCAACAGTTAACCCCACCTCTTTTAAATGAGTGCAATTTCCATGACTGAAGCAGCAACTTTGAGCTTTAGCTACTCTATGTTCTACATTTATACAGCAGAGAGAGATCAGAAAGTGCACACCCTTTAAAGTCTTTTGCACTGTCACAGCAATACAGTATGCCTTAGTGCAACTGAGTCAGACAATGCATAGCTGCTGCTCAAGTGTTTTTAAAAATCCTATCTCATGTTTGCAAGCATAGCTGACATCCATGAGAGCCCACAGCAGCAGGACACCCTATCTGCTTCTTTTTGCAGCCTGACCGCTTTCCCCATTTACACCCTCAGCTAAAGGTATCATCCCAAGAAAAAAACAATCCAGTTCTCTTAGTCAGCCAGGTCTGTAAGGATTATAAATACTGCATGCAAGCTTGCCTGCCAGTGTGGTTTAATATGACTACATTAATTTAATCTGCATAGGGGAAAAAAAATAATTAAAGAAGAGAATGGCTTGAATTATTAATTGGTTTTGTCCAGAAAGGGCAACATCCGGGAACACAGAAGAATAAGAAATTCCAAGTGGGATTACAAATGTACTCTTGCCAAAGACACTGATTGCACTCTAGTTGCCTCTGGCCCCAGAGAACTGCATTCAGTGACAGTGTGGGCCCTTCCAACACTGCTACTCAGAAAAAAAATGAGACTGAGTCATCAGAAGCTCCCTTTCTCGTCCCTGTGTGGAGTCCACAGAAATAGCCCCTGAAAGGCATGCATAATGAGATGGCAGTTAGCCTTCAAAGGAAGGAGTGAGTGAAGCTTTTCCTATGTAAGCTTTATTCACCCTACACAAAGACCCATACTTTCCCATGCAGGTGTCTAATCTCACACAGCCAAGGGAAAGAATCAGAGGCACCCGTGCTCAGCGAGACCTCCAAGGTGTGAATAGAGAGTGGTCAGAGCCCTATGACCCAGAGTGGTACCCTAGGAGACCTGTGAAGTGCCCCCCTCAGAGACAGAGCAGTGGGAAGCAGAGAATTCGCATGGGACAAACTAACACTAGGACAGAGAGGCAGCCAGCTCTGCGACTGCAACACTTGATCATAACAAGTTCAGAACAAAACCCCCATGATTGCTCATGCATTAATAAATCACTGAAAGTTACCATACTTACTATCATCAGGACGACTACTGCAAATGTCAAAAATAAGGTCGCTTTTTATCTGGCTTAGAATATCAACATTTTCAACACAGAATACCACCTCACGCTTCCCACTAATCTCTTCAAGCTGCATTAAAAACCCCAGCAGAGTAGATGATAATGCCTTTATCTCAGAGTACTGTGGCAGGTGCTTTAACTTCATGTTGCGATTCCCCATCTGTGATCAGGATCAGAACTTTTTTAACTGCGTGAGGTGAACCACTACTGGCTTGAAAGTATTTAAGTATGAATTTCAGTGCTTCTCCTGTCAGTCTGGTGGATTGAAGGGGAGATATCCTATCAATAGCCCTGAGGATATCTCTTTTGATGGAGTAGGTGTTGTTTGAACTCTTCTTTTAGTTTGTGGCTGAATTGGACAACATCAATCTGCACTCTGCACCAACATGTGTTCTGTTCACCAGCTCTCTCATGAAGTTTTTCATTTTCAGAAAATTCTCATTTCCAATACTTGCAGAATCGTCCACTAGAAACATGACATCAGCTTTCACTTCTTTGCAGACTGTCAAGGAAAAAAAAGATTTTTAAGCTTAGTTTTTTTTCCTTTTTTTGAGAAAAAATATAAACAGGTTAAACAGAATAACCTCAGAAACAGAAAAGAAAGAAAAATTCAGCATAAACCTTTTCAAACTCTAGATTTCATTAGTTCACTGATAATTTATGACTGCGACTAAAATAATTTACCCCCTCAGATCTGAACAAGGGCATTATTAACTTCATCAGTTGAAATTCGATCAGTCAGCATTAAATCATAGCCAAGCAACTGAAGCAGCGTCTTGAGATCAGCAAGGAATTTCTAAAATAAAAACCTAAAGCCTGTTGCTGGTCAAGTTTTGGAGCCTGAGAAACCTGAAAATTTTCTCTTCATTTCAGTGAGGTAGGAAACAGCAACTTGTTTTACAGAAAGAGCTGAGCCAAACGATAGATGGGTATAAGCGGACAGCCTGCACACTGGTGGATCACATTTAAGCACATTTTTTCATTAATGTTTTCCAGGGTTGTAAGAAATAAACCGGGGATGGAGGTATTACTGCAACGCCACCTTTGCTTGTTTCCTGGTGAAAAAGCTACCGTTTAGAGAATGCTTATTTCTACATCATTACTTTAAATTGTAAAACTGTCCTATTTTGACTTCCTCACATCTCAATTCTAGAATCCTATTTGAGGGATATGCTGTGGCTATCTACACCTGATAAAAGAGACCAGCTTGTCTGAGATAAGGAAAACAGCAGGCTCAATAGCTAGCTTTAAGAAAGATATGTTCAAATTTAGATACATTCACAGACCTAGTTGTTCTACAGTGATATGTGATTTTGGGTGCCTTTGACATTGGTAGATCAATTTCATAGAATCATGGAATGGTTTTGGTTGGAAGGGACCTTTAAAGATCATCTAGTCCAACCACCTGCCACGGGCAGGGGCACATTTCACTAGATCATGTTGCTCAAAGCCCCGAGCAACCTGACCTTGAACACTTCCAAAGATGGGGCATCCACAACTTCTTTGGGCAACCAGAGAATCAAGTCTGTAATATACAGGCAAGAGATGCTTGGTGTTTTCTGGAAATCAGACCTCTTCATGATATTGGCCAACATTTAAGCTACACAAAAATCACCATCGCCCTCTGAAAACTTCAAGTGACTGACAGTGAAATTGTTCAAGCTAGAAAAAAGGTATCTTACATTATTCATGAAATAAATTCTCTATCAAGTCAAAAGGAATCTGCGTATTTTCTGTGTTGTCAGGACAAAGTGAAAGCATGGTCTTACCTTCTATGGTACAGATCTCTCAGACAACTCCATTTTTCATGTCTTTCAGCAAGTCAAGATCATGTACAAAGTACACTCTGTTTTTCACTCCTGCTATCTCATAAAGCTGAGTTATATTAGCTTCCCTCACACCAATGGCATAAATGTTAATCTGGTCTTCGCTGAGTTTCATGGCTGGTTCCTTCACGCTGTCCTGTGACTCTCCGTTTGTGAGAACAACTAGATGGCAAGGCACTGTAACTCCTCACTGCCTCCAGGCCCTTTCAAACAATGGCTTCATGTAAGCTAGAGCTCCCCCTGTACTAGTATTTCCACCTATTTGCCAAATATTTTCAATCCCTTTTATTAAATCACTTGCTGAAGTGTATTTATTAAGTTCAAACTCCAGTTCACTGAAACGTGAGAACTGCACGAGTCCAAATCAAACTTTATTCACTCCTATGTCAAACAGTGTAATCATTTCCTTCAAAAAATTCTTCATATCTACAAAATCCAAGTAGTCAAGACTTGATGAACCGTCAACGAGCAAATAAATATCAGCTGCTTCTGTGTCGAGGCATCCTACGTGGAATGAGAAAGTCTCCATAACATCACTGTTCTGCACATGGACAGATCACCTATCTCCCCTCCTTTTGTAATACCTAATAAACTAATACATGGATAAACTCTCCATCTGGTAACAAAAAAGCTGGCAAACTTAACCTGCCAGGTATATTAGGCATGGCAGCAAGAAACAAAACACTATTTATCCATGGCTGTATGACTGCTTTCCCGACAGAAAACAAAACTGATAGCTTGGAGTTTTCAAACACATCTGAAATGCTTTTAAGTAACTACCTCCAGCAATTCCCAGACTTCTGTGTACAACTTGTATGAACCATCAGAATTCATCATGCATCTTTACATAGCCATGTTAAACATTTAACCAGTATGACTGGTTTTACTGTTGAATAAGGTTCCATGGACCAGCAGCAGTCCACTTAATGTTCTGGTAGTTCACAGCAGGAAACCACTGACTTTTAGTGCTCTGGTAATTTTTAATAAAATATCTAAGGCTACCCTATTGTTATTACTACTTCTAGACCAGTCTGAAAACTTCAGCCACTTCATTTTGCCAGGACATACACCCTGATGGCTTACGATCTGCCAAAAAAACCATGATGTACACATTCTTGTCTACTTTCTAGGTTTGATCAAAATAAAGGGTAGACTAACTGGAAGGTTATAATTTCTAGGGAAATCTCATTCAGATACAGCATCTTCCAACAGATCAAGCTCTAACGGTGCCTTAGGAGGTGTTTAACTTACTCTCTAACAGGAACAGTTGGTTTCTGCCAGTACTAGTCCTTCCTATAATGGTAGAAATAAACAGGCTTTTAATACTACTGAACTTTTGCAGTATGCTAATGAGTAAAATGTGAATCCATGTTCAACTTTAAATATAAATTCCTCTTCTCAAACGTTCAAACTGAAAAGTTCTGTTTGAGAACATGAGAAGGTTCTCAAAACCTCAATCATAGTTCAGGACAGTCTTCATTTGAAATCCCTTAACCTGGAAAGAACCAAAGTTATTTGGAAAGCTTTACCTGTTTTGAGAATCTCTTTTCTTTCAGAGTGAACATAGAGCTTATTTTGTATTTGATTCAAGAGCTTCTTTCGAAAAATTGTATTTTGCCTTTGCAGATCAGAAAACACCTTAAGACTGGTAACATACTGCTCTTGAGGATAAGAGGCTACCTCGACCAGCTGCTGATCAGAAGCATCTTCAATGCCTATGGCAAAAACTGTCACGCCACTTCTCTGCAGAAGAGTAGCAACATCACTCACATTGTCTTGAGAGGGTCTGTGGGTAACCAGAACACCTATTTGCTCTACCCCTTGCTTCTTTCTGCTCCCAGCACTTTCAGTAAAGGGTTTTAGCCTTGTGATGTTAATAGCTGCACCAGCGTTGGCCTTTCCTGACCCAGCAGAAAGGTCCTGTATTACCTGCAGAATTTCAGCTTTCTTTGTGTCTATGTTCAGTTGAGACACCACTTCTTGTCCATCAGTGTACATCACCAGGCCAATTCTTATGCATTTCTCCTTCACGTCAAATGAGGATGTTAGGTTTTGCAGGATTTTTTTAATTCTTCAAAGTTTGACTTTGAAGTACCATGATCAACTATAAACACAATGTCAGCAACCAAGTCTTCATCACATACTGCAGTGGAAAAAGGATGAGAATAAAGCAATGTTAGTGGCCATCTTCTATGCTATTTCTATAATTAACTAACTATGGACTGTTGGGGTTTTTTTTTCCTAAGACAAGGTGTCCTCTTTGATTTTCAAGTAGAATGAGTTTGTAAAAATGTTTTTTAGCCAAAGATGACAAGCTACCAAAAGACAACCGATAAAACCTCATTTTAAGTTAAAATAAATGACCAAAAGATCAGAAAAGCTAGGAGATATAATAGCAGAAGTGTTTATGTTTTTTATATGAAGCATATTTTTGTAACTTCAACTCTAGCCTGTATTTTCTAGTGTATTGATCCAGAAAATACATATGTAAGGATATTGGTTGGACCATGCATGCTAAAAATCTTCAAGTACAGGGTTTTTTACTTATTTTTTAATCTCTCATCCAATACATATATAAGAAAAATCCCAATACACAAACCTATTTTCAACACTACATGGAAAGTATAAGTTTCTTGGCTGTACCATTAAGGATTTGACAATGGAGAGTCTAATATAATTCCTTTAATTCACACTTGCCAAAGGTCCTCAAAGACTATTCATTAACTTACTAGTAGTGGAGGGTCCATAGCCTCATAAGGAGTTGTGTTTCATTAACAGATACTAGTTGTATCAATTACCAATGAGTAAAAGCAAAAAAAGATTACTTAATCGCCCGTTCCTTCTAGTATCAGAGAGTACAAGTGCCTCACACACACCTACACATGTAGAAGCACCAAGTTTTAAGAATAATGCCAAGCGCAAAACTTCATGGGCACGAGAGTATGTCCATCTCATCCGTATTCCTGCTTCCCTATTTTAAAACATGCTATGGCTAGGCAAAGTATTTAAAACCCTGGCTAGCACATTCCTACTCTTTTGTTTTTCAGCAGCCTGTGTATCTTGAATGTTACACAAGTTGCTGGATATGAGAAGGTACACGAGGCCTAGAGTGGCTAGCATCACACTGAAGGTCTAAGTCCTTAAATGTCATCTCCCATGTTATTGATTTTCTTACCTTCTACTTCTTTAACAGTATCCATTTGGAACTCCACAATAATATTGGAGATGTTTTTAGAAAACATAGGGAGGTCCCATTCCTTAGGAAAATATTAAGAGAACGACTGCGTAGCCATCAAGCTCAGTTGTTGTATCACAGCTTCATGTATCCCGAGGGCTATCATTTTTACTCCATTGTCTTGTAGCATTTCTCTGCCTCTTCCACATCATCTTCAGAAGGCAAAGACAACAGGACCACTAAAACCTGATTTCTATCTGCTCTGTTAACCGGTTCTTCAAAATATCTTTCATAAATATAATGGAGGGCATTGCCAGTTTTTAGCAGCGCACCTTGCAATGCTTGCATTTCTTGCACATGCATCAATATGTGCTTCTTTGTTTTAGATGTGTCCAGTTCAAACTCTTCATGAACATCATCATTGTACTGGACAAGTGCAAGATGGTATTAGTTAGATTCCAGTGGCAGGTCATATATCAATTTGCTAATAAAGTCTTTCATGTAAGTAAATGCGTAATTTTCTGTGTCCTGTTGGCCAGGAAGTGACAGGACAATATCTGTACTATCTGCAGAGGCCACACAAAAACATAGCATTAACAATTTTTAACTAAGACTCCAGACACAAAGAACACAATGTTAAGGCAATAAAGTGACATAGTGCTCACTCAGCAATAGTCCAGGAACAAAAATAGAAAAGCTTAAACAGTACCTAGAAGCTGGTCTACATAGGTTTTACTTTTTTAAAAGCCTTTTCACTGTTACATTTAACTAACTGGGTTCTAGACAAATGCTGACTTGCCCAACATCTGAAATTCTTGTTGACTTTAACAGAGGCTGCCATATCCGTGATTCCTCAAGATCAGACTGTAACTTCATTTTGAGGAAATGCTGAGATCTTACATTTCTTATTAAGGAAATGAATTCTTTACATTACTCCTAATAAATGAAATGCTTTCAAGTATTCAATTTCTTTCAGAATTTGAATTCTTGAAAGCAATTTCTTTCCTGTGCCTTCTTTCAGTTACAAATATCCAGGGCCTGGATTCAGTTCATATTTCGAAATATTTCACATTTCAAAGTATTTCATATGTCAAAACCCAGCACAGAGTTCTGCTCCAACTAACTAATTCTTCACAGACCCTTTAATACCAGTTGTTATGGAAATGGAAACAATTTTTCAAAGAATGGAATAAAACACACAACAAAGCTGCAAAATCCATCATTTGGAAGTTGGCAGGTTCAGAACTGCTTGTCAGCATCAATTTTGCCACCCGTAAACCCTGTTTCTGCATGATACAGAGTTCCCCTGGGAAAAGTTAGAAAGTCATTAAAGACAAGCCTGTAGTTAACATGCAAGAGGGAATATGATTTAACATTGCTCAGAAAACATTCAGTTTATGCTACCTTTGCGGTGATTGTTTTGGCAACCGTAACTTTCTGTCTGTGTGATGTTTGTCTAATACAGGAGAATTCATAGTTTCACTAACTATGTTTAGAGTTATTTGAGACTTTCTGCTGAAAAACTTTAGTGATTTTTTTAAAGGAAACCCTACACATCCTTTGTCTACTGTAGCCCTTTCAGACAAGGTGGGAAAACAGCTTTATCCCACAAAAGTTTTATCCAGATTTAGGAAATTCGAAATTAGAAAAACTCCAGGGAAATAATGTTTATTCCATGCAAGGAATGCATGGTTTAGGACCCCCTATCTGACAAATATTTTAAAAGTAATAAAAAGCTGCCCTAATCTCAGGGTAATATCTTCTAATTCCCTGCAAATGCATTCATCCTGTAGAACTCTAGTACTGTAAATTGAAATATGAAAATTATGCACTGTCATAATATCTGTAAGAAGTTCCCTACATCAGCAAGGTCTGATCTTCAGCACAGAAATTTACTGTGCCTCTCAAGAGCCTGCATGCCTGTTGACTCTCTTACAGTTCTCACTGAGGATGCAGTTAGGGAAGAAACATGGCTTGCACTAAAGCTCCAGTGCAGAGTCTACTGCATATGCCAAAACCTGTATTTCAGAAATGCAATACACACACTTAAAAGTAGGAGAAGTCTACAGAGGGGAGAGAAAAGATTAAGACTACAAGCAATCTTCCCATTTTATCTGCCACAGAGCTATTGCCTTAGTCCAGCTGAATGGTAAGGAGCCTCCTCCAAAAAGGAAAAGCCCACAGGTGATGATGTGCTCTTTCCTTTTCTCTCTCTTCCAGCTGCCTCTCTGTGGAGACCACACAATATACATTACAGTTCACATATGCAATATTGAACTAGTGTTCAGAACGTGATATCTAGCCACAAGCCCAGATGAAATATTTGCTAAGTGATGTTCCTTTTTTAATGCTATACAAACGTTATCTTAACATTTGGAAATACAATGCAATATAGTCCAATTTTTCTGATGGATTTTTTTTTCATTAGAATACTGAAAATGATCATTACTCTCTATGGGACTAACATGAAGTAGCACAGTTATGTCACTGTAATCAGGCATACTTATTAAGTCACTGATGTTTACTTGGATAATATCATCAATGATCTGTGGCATATATTCTGAGAATTTAGGCAGCTCGTCTATCACTGGATTTTTGTAATGAAATGGTGGGGTGGCCATCTCAAAACGTTCGTTATATGGAGCTTCTTTTGTCCCTATAGCTATTACCTTTACTCCAAGACTCTGCAAGCTTCTGGCCACTTCTTGAACATCATCTTCTGAGGGTGCTGATGTCAAAATCACAATGATTTGTTGCTTTTTCATCTGCTAACTTTTGGAAAAAGGTTTCATAAGCCTCATTGAGGGCTGCCAATTTGCACTGAACTCCCACCATTAACTGTAAAGTCGTTCCTGATATGATTCACCACAGGACTCTCTCTCCTGTAAGCATCCAGCATAAATTCAGTGGACAAATCATCACTGTACTGAGCAAGCACTGGCTAAAACTGGTTAGGCTCTATTGGTAGGCTGTCAATCATACGGATCATAAAATTTTTCACATAGGGGAGAGATGAAGGTTCCATAGTGTCGGAGCTGTCAGCTAAGAGGACGATATCTGTAGGGACTGAAACAGAAAACTTAGTTTGCTACATCGCCTTTCTCTTTTGGAGCTATAACAGTCGGACATTGCAACTGTCAAGAAATGAGACTTTGAAAGAAATTCTGTACCTCAGTTAAGTGCGCTAGTGAGCACATAGAAAAATGGATGCCTGCAGATAGGGAAATAGTCAACTGCACCATGACAAAATTAACCAGACATTCCATCAAGTGTAGTTTCATTTAGCAACCCAACAACATACAAATGAAGGAAAGCAGGACTAAGATAGAACCACTACCCTTTTGCTTTGCCTGCTTATGCCTAAGTTGGTCTTAGGTGGTTTCTCTTGCACACAAGATCATTATGTAGGTAAAATTTTCCAAGAATGGGAGAGTTCACTGTTTCACAAAAAACATGGAGCAACAGGCTAGGAGGTAGATTGCTAGCATGGGAAATTCAGCAAAAAGGGCCACAGCAAACCATGTTTATACAGGCCTAGGAGCCCTGTATGGGGGCAACTGGCAGCTACACTATCCCCTGGCATGTCTGTGTTGAGTTGCAAGGTGGGGGTCATGGCAGGGACCAACCTCCTGCAGCCCATTGCCAGGGAAGGCTGCACTCTGGAAAATGGCCAGCCTCACCTCATCTCATCTCACCTCACACCTCACCCCTCCCCTCCCCATCTCACTTCAAACCTCACCTCATGCTTCAGCTCACACCTCAGCCCTCGCTTCACACCTCACACTTCAGCTCATATCTTGAATTTCACCTCACCCCCAAAATCTCAGCTCACACCTCACCTCAGCTTCAATTCACCCTTCAAACCTCACATCACCCCTCAAACCTTGCCTTACACCTCACACCTCACCTCAAACTTAATGTCACCTCAAACCTCACCTCACACCTCTTGTTACCTCCCACATCATATCTTACACTTCAGACTTCACCTGTTGCCATCCAAACTCAGCTTCAGCTACTGTGCATAGAAGTTTCTTTACCCTCTCAAGCTTCTGGTCAGCATTTAGTGCAAAAATGGTGAGCAAAGATTTTTTTTTTTTTCCCATTAAGAATTGCATTAAAAAAAGAGATAATAAAATCCCAATGTTCTGGGGAACAGACGTGTGTGTCTCAAAGAGGATGAAGAACGAAGCCAGCAGCATCTTCATCTCAAGGCAGAGTCCTCTAAGCATCCTCTCTGAGGGAGGTGAAAAGAATGGCCAAAGTCAGAAAGTTGAAGAAACTGGTTTTTAACCACGCATGTGTATCAGGAAGAGCCAGCTCTATCAAGGTCCAGATGCATCCTGTTTTGTAATATTTTTAAATTTGGGGGAAAGTAGAAAGCACTTAACTAGCCACCTGTTAATCAAATGGTAATTATTATTACAAAAATTATTATTCCAAAAAAGTGTCTTTTGAACAGCTATTAACCCTTAATGAATGGGCATGTTTGTGCCTTCAGGAAGGCTGGGTATCTTATATTGAAATACTACTATTTCCCATGAAAGGTTTTAATTTTGTTTTTTTGAAGTAATCCGCGGTGAGAAGCTTTTTACACAATATTGACAGATGATCCAACTTCTGCTGATTTTAGTGGGAGCAAGACTGCACTCTGGGGCTTATAGCATCATAGAATCATAGAACCATTAAGGTTGGAAAAGACCTCTAAGATCATCAAGTCCAACCATCAACTAACACCACCATGATTTCTAAACTAGTCCCTGGAGTGCCACGTCTATACCTTTTTTGAACGCCTCCAGAGTTGACGACTCCACCACCTCTCTGGGCAGCCTGTTCCAATGCCTAACCACTCTTTCAGTAAAGAAATTCTTCCTGATGTCCAATCTAAACCTCCCCTGACGCAACTTGAGGCCATTTGTTTATTTTTTTCTTTTTTTTTTTCTTTTTTTTTTTTGTGAGACCACGTCACTGACCAGGTGCCAGCAATTTACTTGCACATCTTTATGCTATTTGTATCAAGTTGTTAGAGTCCATCTAAACCACAATGCAGGAACTGGTCCTTGTCTGCCAGCTACCATGGAAGCTAAATTCAGTCTAATTAACGGCAGTCCAGGTAGGTCGGTCGGTCTGTCCCATCTGCAGGTGCTGGATTCTGACTGCGCAGCAACAGCAGTTTGGCGGTGAGAAACTGAAGTACGGGATCACTTCTTTTTCCTGTTTAGGAGGTGAGGTGCAGAAACCTTCACTTTACCAGGAATATTTCTTGACAAATCGGTATCCTTTACACTGCGGAACAGGTCTTTTTCTCTTACACTAGCTTCTTTGGATTGCATAAAATTATGCAAGGCAATCTTGGCAGCTTTTCCCTTCTTTTGGGTGCCTGAAGTGAGCTTGACTTTATACTTACAGTTTGTCATTGCCATGTAGGGAGCACAGATGGGAACAGCAAAGAGCAGAATATCCTCAGGGTGCGGCTGGCCCGTCAGGGAGTCCAGCAACGCCTCGCCTTCCTCAACTCCCAGCTGATCCTGGTCTTGCTCCTCCTTCTCATCCTGCTGCTCTTCCAGGGCTGGGTCCTGCGACTCGTGCAGCAGGACTCCTGCTGGGAGCGTCTCCTTGCCCCCTCCAGCACCATGACACACAGCCTTGGGTTTCTGCTGTTGCTTCTTTGCTGGCTCTTCTTTTGCCTTCCCCTTTCTCCCTTTTTTCCCTTTCTCCTCCTTGTTTGACCCTGCAGACCCCAGAAGCTTCATGATGAGCTCCTGGTCCTCCTCATCCTGGTCCTTGTACTTCTCCTTCATCTTCTTCATTTTACTCTTTTGGCCCCGCTTGATGGGCTGAGGGGCCGGCACACCCTTATTGGTGTTGGGAGCAGGAGGAAGCTGTGTCTCTGTCTCTTTCTGCTTCTCTTCAGGCGGCTCCAAGTTCTCAGAGTCGTTTTGCTGCTTCTTTTTCTTCAGTTCTCTCCTCTCCTTGGCAGACAGATGCCTTCGCCCCTGGGACTTGCTGTCACTCAAGTTGGGTTCTTCTTCTCTGGGGACGATTTTCTGCAGGGATCTTTGAGACTGAAGATGCGACAGGTCGATTGTTGTATCTGGGTAATTTACCTCTTCCTCCTTCACTTCGCCCTTTGACCCCGGATGTTCCACTTCATCTTCAGATTCTCCATCGTCCTCTTCGGAGTCACCCTCTGGTGCAGGAAGTGTGTTTACTCTGCCCTGGTCAAGGTCAGCAACGCCCTCATCACAATTACTCTCAGACATGGCTTCCACATCCTCTGGTGCTTCCTGACACTCTGCTTTTTCCTCTTCGCTGCTGCTGTCTCCTCCTTCTAATAGCTCCACTTCTTCGGACACCAGTTCACTGGCACTGCTGGAAACTGTTTCCAGATCCTCATCCTGTACTTTGATCTTCCTTTCTTCTCGGTGTCTTCAAACACAGCTTTCATCCACCTTAAACAAGAAGCTAAAGCCCATCATCAGATATGAAGGTGGAAGAAAATTCTTCTTCCCTCGGATCATGAAGCTTCCAGTAGTGAGGTATTCTCCTGTAGGTGCAGTTTTAGAAACCTGGTTGTGGGAGACCCACCAAGCACCGGTGACAACACGGGCATCCCAGGCAGCACTGTAACACAAGGCCATCGTGCCTGCTTCCGTCAGGGTTCGTGGAGGGATCGGTTCACCTGACAGGTTCTTGATCACACAGCTTGTGGCTCCATGGAGATCGGCATGGACGTATATATCCCCTGGTTTAAGATACCGCTTTACAATCAGCTCATTCTGCTGTTGATCTCTTCCAGCAATAATAANGGTTGTGGGAGACCCACCAAGCACCGGTGACAACACGGGCATCCCAGGCAGCACTGTAACACAAGGCCATCGTGCCTNTTCGGACACCAGTTCACTGGCACTGCTGGAAACTGTTTCCAGATCCTCATCCTGTACTTTGATCTTCCTTTCTTCTCGGTGTCTTCAAACACAGCTTTCATCCACCTTAAACAAGAAGCTAAAGCCCATCATCAGATATGAAGGTGGAAGAAAATTCTTCTTCCCTCGGATCATGAAGCTTCCAGTAGTGAGGTATTCTCCTGTAGGTGCAGTTTTAGAAACCTGGTTGTGGGAGACCCACCAAGCACCGGTGACAACACGGGCATCCCAGGCAGCACTGTAACACAAGGCCATCGTGCCTGCTTCCGTCAGGGTTCGTGGAGGGATCGGTTCACCTGACAGGTTCTTGATCACACAGCTTGTGGCTCCATGGAGATCGGCATGGACGTATATATCCCCTGGTTTAAGATACCGCTTTACAATCAGCTCATTCTGCTGTTGATCTCTTCCAGCAATAATAAGGTAATTCTCAGAACTAACGAACCACAGGAACTTCTCAAACAAATAGACCTTTCTCGCTTTCTGAATGGTGGTAACTGTCTGAACTTCCCTCAACGTCTGCTTCGTCTTCTTCTCGGCCGATTTAAATGCCTTTTCTGCAGCTTCTACTGTCTTCCGAGTTTTCTTAGCTGCATGCCTTTTGTGATCATAGTACTTTTTGGCATTAGCATATGCAGACAAACTGAGATCAACATCAACATTTCAGTAAAGAAATTCTTCCTGATGTCCAATCTAAACCTCCCCTGTCGCAACTTGAGGCCATTTCCTCTCGTCTTATCGCTAGTTTCTTGGGAGAAGAGTCCAACGCCCGCTTCACTACAACCTCCTTTCAGGTAGTTGTAGAGAGCGATAAGGTCTCCCCTCAGCCTCCTCTTCTCCAAGCTAAACAGGCTTGATTTGTGTGAACTTATTTTAGCTGCTATCAAGCATCCATCGGGTAACAACATTCAGATGCTGAAAAATTATGGAAATAGACTAACAACCGAAAGAGTCATTGCTCTCCTGAATGTTGCTCCTGCTCTTGATAGCCAGTATGGAAGGAGGAAAAGTCCCACTTAACAGTGAGCTTTTCTATTTGCACTACACTGAATTTGAAGAGCTGCAGGAGTAAACCTATGCCAGATAAAGGCTATTTCAGTGTGGCCTGTGTTGTGTTTCCAGCCCTGCACGGAAAATGGCACTTTAAACGTCTCTGTGAGTGATCCATCACTCCTGACCCTCCCTATAAACTGAAGCCCTCTGTGCACCAGTTTGGTTGCCAGCTGGCAGGCTTTTAAAAGCAAAAATACTTTATAGAAATAATTTCCAGTCTGTCACAGGAAATCTTAAGTAAGTTATCCTGTAAATATTCCCCCCAGTCTCCGGCTATGATTTGTTCATGCCTGTAAACATCCCGCTTTATGGAAATACCACACCCACAGCTGCCTGTGCTTGGAGCCGGAGCTGGTGCCAGCAGCTCTGTAGGCTGGGTCAGGTTCCTGGGAAAACTGCTCACCTGCAAGGAAGAGCTCAGTAAGAAAGGTCCTGGAGAAGCCCTGCCTGGATCCCCTGCCCTTTGCCTCTGGGGGCTGCACTGCAGGTTGGTCCCTCACCCTCAGTCCATCCCTGTACTACACTGCAGGCATGCAACAGCTCTGCTCCTTCCTCACCAGGAAGACAAAGCTACTAAGCACAGAGATGAATCATGGGGAAATCCACCTTCTTTGCAGGAGTTATCAGTATGGAGTCAGTCATGTCCCTCCACTGGACTCTCTGAGTTTGGCTTGTCATGCATCAATAAAGCATAAGGTGTCCAGCTGTCCCCTGTTCAGAGTTACATAAAACCCTGCTAAAACTGGTTGCTTTTGGCAAGATATGCAGAGCACTTCTTGACTGAAGAGGAAGCAAGTAATGTAAATGTTTTGCTGGTTATAATTAAAAGTTTTTATTTAACAAGAAACTTTTATGTATCTTTTATGACAGTGGCTGGACACCAGAACCTGCAACTGCTGCTAGAAGCATGTTTTCCAGCTGGATTCATTCATGAAACCGGACTGTAGGCAGCAGCGTTACTCTGGAGCAACCAAGAGCAGGGTTGGCTAGGAAAGTTGATGTTCAGAGCTTACATATATTTGTACATGTATTATATGTATGTACATGACCTGTTAAAAAGCAAGGGTGGATGGTTGTGTTGCACATCCTACTTAGCACAACAAAGTAACCTCATTTTTAAAGCAAACACAGGTCCCTCCAAGCCCTCAGTTTGCTTTAAAGGTCTGAGCAGTTCCTTCCAAGCAGCCTTTGGATGACACTACCTTGTTCAGCCATGATTCCATGTACTTGCACATGTTATAGGAGAATTTTTCTTGAATGTCCCAAAATGACAAATGAGGCTATTTTGCTCCGTTGTGGACATGTGGGGTTAGTCATTAAGTAAAACATATTAGCTTAAGCCTCTGTGAAAGAGGTAGGAACAGGAATGGCTAATGGGGTCAGGGAATGGAAAAACAAGACATAAGAAAGGAAAATAATGAGCGCCCTTGTGGTAAAGAGAAAAGGGCTTCCTGACTGCCACGCACTGGTAAAGGCTCTGTGTCCAATTAACTGCACAAACCCCTGCTAATGGTTTTGTGCAAATTTTTGTGCAAACATTTCTAATCAGAATAGCTGATTTGCTCTCATGGCAAATTGTTTCACCCTGTCTCAACAAGAGAGAAATTGCTGTATATTTTGGCAGTTAGCAGACTTCCCACAGAAGCAGTAGCTACGTGGTCACAGAACCACAGCATTGCAGCATGGCTGAGGCTGAAAGGGACCTCCAGAGGTCATCTGGTCCAACCCACCTGCTCAAGTAGGACCACCTAGAGCCAGTTGCCCAGGACTGTGCCCAGATGACTTTTAAATAGCTCCAGGGAGGAAGACTCCACAAACTCTCTGGGCAACCTGTGGCAGTACTCAGTCACCCTCACAGTAAAAAAGTGTTTCCTGATGTTCAGAGGGAACCTCCTGTGTTTCAGTTAGTGCCCATTGCCTCTTGTCCTGTTGCTGGGCACCTCTGGAAAGAGCTTGGCTCCATCTTCTTTGCAACCTCCCTTCAGGTATTTATATATATTGATAAGATCCAACCCTGAGCCTTCTCTTCTCTAGGCTAAGCAGTCCCAGGTCTCTCAACCTTTCCTCATTTGTGAGGTGCTCCAGTCCCTTCATCATCTTTGTGGCCCTTTGCTGGTCTCTCTCCAGTACGTCCATGTTGCTCTTCTACTGAGGAGCCCAGAACTGGACACAGTACTCCAGGTGTGGCCTCATCAATGCTGAGCAGAAGCGAAAGACCACCCCCTCCATCTGCTGGCAATACTTTAACTAATACAGCGCAGGATACAATTAGCCTTTGCCATGAGGGCACATTGCTGGCTCATGTTCAACCCTGTGTCCACCAGGACCCCGAGGTCTTTTTCTGCAAAGCTACTTTCCAGCTGGGTAGCCCCCAACATATATTGGTACAGGGGGTTGTTACTCCCCAGGTGCAGGACTTTGCACTTCCCTTTGTTGATCTAATGTTGAACGAAAAATGAGAAAGGAGTTCTTGAAGTCGCACTTCGTCTTGTTGAATTTCATGAGGTTCCTGTCAGCCCATTTCTCCCACCTGTCCAGGTCTCTCCAGATGGCAGCATGACCATCTGGCATATCAGCCACTTCTTCCAGTTTTGTGTCGTCTGCAGACTTGCTAAGGGTACACTCTGCCCCATCATCCAGATCATTAATGAAGATGTGAAACTGGACTGGACCCAGTATTGACCCCTGTGGTACACCGCTAGTTACTGGCCTCCAATTAGACTTTGCACCACTGATTACCATCCTCTGGGCCCAGCCATTCAGCCCGTTTTCAATCTACCTCACTGCTCATCCAGCCCACATATCAATAGCTTGTCTATGAGGATCTTATGGGAGACAGTGTCAAAGGTCTTACTGAAGTCCAGGTAGACAGTATCCACTGCTCTCTCCTCATCTACCAGGCCAGTCATTCATTTCATCATAGAAGTTTGTTGAGTTTGTCAAGCATGACTTCCCGCTTGGTTAATCCATGCTGATTACTCCTGATGATTTTCTTGTCTTGCATGTGTCTGGAATGGTTTCCAGGATTAGCTGCTCTGTCACCTTCCCAGGGATCGAGGTGAGGCTGACTGGCCTGTAGTTCCCTGGGTCCTCCTTCTTGCAGACAGGAGTGACATCTACTTTCCTCCAGTCTTTGGGCGCTTCTCCCAATTGCCATGATTGATCAAAGATTATCAAGCGTGGCCTTACAATTAAATCTTTCAGCTGCCTCATGGGTGCATCCCATCAGGGCCCATGGACTTACATATGTCTAGTTTGCTTAAGCATTCCCTGACCTGATCCTCTTCCACCAAAGGTAGTTCCTCCTTGCTCCAGATTATCCCCCTGGTCTCCAGGACCTGGGATTCTTGAAGGCCTGTCACATGCTGGAAAACAGCACCAGGCCACTACCAGCAACCCTGCAAGCACCAAGGCTCTACAGGTCAGTGAAAAGAGCAACACTGACTTCTTACGCATTGATAACTGCCAGTCCTATTCAAATTCTGCACGTGTATTGCACCTTGCCAAGACACAATTGCATTCACCTCATGTCTCAAGAAAGAACATAAGACTTGCATTCCATCCACACTGGGTTCAAATTATGGCCAGGACATGTACCAGCCTTGTTACAAAAGGTAAAATTTACCCCTTACATGTTTTAGATGAGCTGGGCTCCTTTCTCATTAGAAAAGCTGGTGAATTCACGTGTCAGATATGCAGCCAAATTCTGCAATAGGAGCTAGAAAATAACACAAAGCCAGAAATCTTGATGTTTTCCCTCAAACGTGCTTCAGATCTTTTCTCTCTCTAACACAATGTGGGCCCGTTAAATTAATTAAGATATGTATCACTAGGTCTAATTAATATAAAATGCAATCTGAAACCTTTTACAGATTAGTACTAGATTATGAGCATCTTCACATCATTATAACCCTTATAACAAAAAATAATCAAATAAGCAAGGGCATTAAATTTACTCACTTTCATTCAGCAGAACTCACAGGCAGCGTTTTGGTCCTAGGGACATCTGTTCTCTGTTCACCTTCCTTTTCAGAGGATTGGACCTCAGGATTCAGCTGCTCTGGGTTACAAAACTTAGATAGATTATGTGCATTTGGGTTGACTAATGACAGTAGTAGCATTACGTTATAGTAGATCTACCTTCTTGCACTTTTTAAACCACAGATTATCTTAACTAAGGCCCTCACCAGCATAAACATCACACTCAGGTTTACTGTGACAAAACTAAATTGCTCCCTAAACAGATTTGTAAGTGTGTGGCTTGACTCTCTAGATACAGCCTCTGACAACATCCATAAAGAAGCCACTTCCTTGTTACTTCCGAGAGGTTCATGTTTCTTTTACAGTTTGGGAGGAATTTGGGATTGAGCAGGGAGAGGTTGCTCTTCATTCACTCAACTGAGCAGCAGGTACAACTTCAGAAGGCTGCTTTCATTAGAGGAGAGATGTTATCTCAGGGCAGAGAGTCATATACCAGTACAAATAGTCACACCCCAGTTTCTACTCTGTTAGGGGACAACTATTCCTATATTAATTAATTTTTCTTTAAAAAGCAGGGTTTATTAGCATTGGCACAAAGGCCTTGAGCTACAGTATTTAAACTGCTTTCAAACTGGAGCCAGCTGCAGGAGAAGACATATGGTAGCACAGGCTATATAAGCATAGCTGCACCAGGACACCTGGGGGACAGGATGGGAGGAAGGGCAGGGACCCGAGGAGATCACTACATGCCACACTGTACACTAGAGATCCTTTTACAGTTCCACCATCCGTTTACACCACAGCCATTCAAAAGAATGCCAAGGGTTCAAATAAAGTAGGTGCCAGGTACTCCATTACCTAGAGCAATGTTCTGAAGTTTAAGCACCCACAGCACCAAATGTACAGTATCAACTCAGACAACATATGAAATTCAGCACCTAGATTTCTCACAAAAGCCTGTTAAGTGCCTGGAAGCAGCAACACCAGAATATTTCACTAGCATTAGAACTTAATATTTCACAAAAACATTTTACCATCTGTGGAACGCTGATGTTTCACAACTCAATGAAATGCAGCAGTCAGAGAAGTCTCGTCAGTTGCCTGCAAAATAATTCTTTTCATATGTTACCTTGTGTAACTGACCCAAATTCCTACAGTATTCCATATGTCTGAAAAGGAAAAAAAAAAAAAAAGCCTGCAAATGCTGCTTGCTGGACCATCTGACACAACCAGAAGGATGAGAGAGGGGTTAGACAACAGACCCCTAAGCATCCTGTAGTAGCTAGCATATTGTTCCCTTTGGGAAAGAGCCCAGGGGATTTATACCAGGGGTGAAAGAGGAAGGAAAAACACATCAGGAGGCTTTGGGAGTCATTCTTCAAGGGGGGGCAGCTGGCTGGTCTTATCCCACATTGCTCCAGAAAGAGGATCATCGACCAGCCTGTCTGAGGTAATGAGATGGAAGATGTGAGTGTAGAAAGCATGAGCCAGTCAGTCCACACCTACATACAAATTTCCCCTTATCAAGGAGAAAAAATCCCACACAGTGGGACACTTCCCTCACTGAAAAACAAGAATTTTGAGGCAGGAGCAAGACTAGCCCCAGATGACAAGAGCCAACTGAAAGGAAGAGATGGATTGCAGGCAGCTGAGATCCATCAGGGGACTCCACATCTCCTGGGCCAAAGAGAACTCGAGATATCAAAAATTACTTCTGCTGCAAGAACAGAGATGTTTGATTTTTTTACTTCTCCCTTCCAAGCAAAAGAATTATTTACTTATCTGAACACAATGAGAACATTAAAGTTCTAAAGAAAACACAAGGTCAAACTGCCAAGTTGTCCTGTCTTAGAGACAAGATTTCTGTGAGTCTCGTGTAAAAAACAACCTAGTTCTCCAAAAAAGGCAAACACTTCTCATGTACACCTGACTTAAGGGGAGGAAGCCATTGATTTTGAAAGAGGAGAGAAACTACTGCCAAGTGGCAGCGTCTGTGGAGAAACAGCTATTAGACACAGGAAACACAGCATTCTGGAAATCTAGATATTAAACACTTCAGAATTAAAAGCACTGTACATATTGTAGTAAAAAGCAAACTCGGGTTCAGTTTATTGCTTCACAAAATAAATAGAACAGCTCTAGCCCCCAAATAGACAGCTAAGGTGCCCTCCTTAAGAACCATTTCCCAGTCTCAAATGTAGAGAAAGAACCGAAACAGAGAGCAGAGTATCTCCCACTCCATGGCAGTCCCATTCTGTCACTTGCAAGAAAACCCAAAGGTGAAAGACCAATGGCTTCATCAACTCACCCGTCCCCACTCAGAGTCTGCGTCAGTGGCAGTAACCCATGAGACATTTTGACCCTTCCTCAGGTAAGCTAAGGGTGGCACTGCCACCTTTATCAATGAGATGCTCAGCATTATTGTAGCCCTGAGGCTGGCAGAGCCTCAAAAGAGTCCACTCTGTTCAAAGTCACTGTTCACAATAGACTTCCTCTGGGTGACAGCCAAAAGCACCAGGCTCTGAAAATCCAAGTTCATGTATGTTCCTTAAAAGTTTGTTGAGGAACTCTTGGTTAGTAGTCCATGCAAATCTAACAAGATACCTATCTTTTTGTAGACAAATACAAAGAACAAAATTCCAGGTGAGTACAGCCACCTCTACAAAGGTGACAAGGTGACAAAGGCCCAAGGTGACAAAGCTAAATGCACCATGACTTCTACAGACATAAAATGGGCAACAGCAGAGCTTGGGTAAGTCAGCAGAGCTTGGGTAAGTCAGCAGAGTGTGAAAGCTCAGTTAAGTCCCACCCTTCTGCAGGGCATTGCATTTATTATCTTTAAGCAGAAGATGTCCTCAGGATTTTTTTCTTTCCCTTAAGAGCAACCATGAAAATCTAATGTTCTAAAATGAATGCACTTGTCTAACCTTTGGTAACAAGGGAAAGGGATCAATGCTTATTTACATATGATAAGCCACTCTATGAGAATACACTTACATCTGTTTCAAGAACTAACAGCAGAAATGAAATATTTGAGAATGATTGATTTTATTCACATGTTGGATTATTCAGAAAAAAATTAAAAAGCCAAGATTGACTCTATGGCAGAAAATCCTCTAAATCAAAGTGAAGTAAGTTCTAGTAAGTCTATGTCCTTTGATAGCTAAATGCTTTTTGGTATTTTCTATAAGCAGGATAAATGCAAGCAAATGCATCAAAACATTTTGCCATTAGTGTCTCGCATCCAATGTTATTTCATGACAACCTCTGAGGTATTGTTTTGTTTTATTCAGTACATTTTAAAAGTGCACATTTTGGTGTTTATGGAACAAAGTAGAGTTTCAATACTTTTATCCCTTTTAAACAATACATTGTTGGCTAATACAAGTTTCTCAGTACTCAACATGTATCAGATCAACTGAGAAATAGTTTTAATTTTATTTTCACTATTAAGTTACTAGATAATAACTTCACAATCAAGTATTTCTTTCAACTGAAACGTGGGAGCCGAGTGGCTATGTAAAGCTTTCTCTTTCAATTCATTTTCCCCATCACCTTGATAGTATAACTGAAGAATTAAAGTAATTTAAGTGTCTCTGTGCTAGGAAGACTCTATACACAAGAATCCACATTCTTCTTGCGTTTCAAATCTATTTTTATTGCCTCCACAGCCCCCGTACCAGAACTGACCACACATTTTCTGCTCTTTGTCATAGTACCACTTCAGAACATAATTCTGACATTCTCCACTGTCTTGAACAAGGTCACATGCATCTGGAAAAGGCAAATAAGAGACAGAGTTAATGAAAGAAAGATTCACCCTTCTCAGCATTGTAATTTCAGGGAAAAGTAACATTCAGTGCAAACTGGCAGATGAAAGACGTAGCCAGTACTCAAGGTCTTACAAAGATTCACTAAGTGTTCATCCACAAACCCACAGCAGTGGCATGGCCTGAAGCCCCTCTTCTTATGATTGATTCAACCAGAAAGAATGGCTGAAACAACTAGATTTTCAGTGGCATAAACAGAAGGAATGCTAAAAGGTCTTTAGTCTTCTAACATAGACTTTTTACTAAAATTATTGTAAAATTATTTTAGCTGGTCTATAGGGACTAGGTAAATAAAGCTTTTCAGAATGTCTCTCTTCTTTATTCCAACTTGTTATACTTGTATCCATCAGTAAAATTTTATAAATGAACATACAGAGACAGTTAAATTATCCATGATAATCTCTTAGCCAAATCCCAGAGTAATTTAGATTTAAATTGCATAAATTAGCCCCAAAGTAGGTGAGACTGGCATACTTTGTAGCAATCTGGTATTCAGTAAGTATAGATCTAATCAGCCTTCACCAATGTAAATTCAGAGTTACTCAAATGAAGTCAGAAGAGCAGCTCTAGGCTTTGGTATCTGTTTGACATCGAAGGGGAAGCACTGAGAAGTAAAGCAAAATACTGATAAAACTACCCAACCTAAAGATTTAAAATGTCATAACCTTTTCCTCCTAATCAACTGAAAACCCATAATCTCAAGCAATAGATCAGTACAAAGTACATCTCTCAAAAGACAAGTTCTGGAACTGTGCTACATATTTTTAGAAGTAAA
>WAAD01014721.1:59798-81636 GCA_013389945.1 Fregata magnificens
TTAGAAGTAAACTGATGGGTCTCTAATTACAACTCAGGATTGGGAATGGCAGTTCATACGTCTCCCGTAAGCGGCTTAGGTCATTGCTCACAACATCAGTGCAATGACCCTGACTACTTCCTCACAGGAAGTATTGTATTTGTAAAGTATAAACAGTAACATATCTTTGTGCTACTGAATTTTCTGTGTAACCACATGATTCATACACTGCTTAATGGGAGCACTGATTCAAGATTGTACACTTGCAGTTAGGCAACAGGACCAATTCCATCTGTGCTCAGCAAGTCTGTCATGCACTCTGGATGTATGGCATTCCCAGAGGTACATTAGCTCTTAATTAAAGATCCAGTATTAAAACAGCTTTGTAAGAGCATTGGTCCTCTCTCATCAGGGATGGGGCTACCAGACATTCCCAGAATCATTTTTGAGGGATGAAAAACAAAGGGATGGCAGCTGTAGCAACGAGCTACAACACCCAAAGCTATGCAGATACCATTACATGTTTTTCACAGAAATTNTTGATAAGATACTTCTGCTGAGGGATCCTGTTCTTCCTACAGGAACAGACTGTAGCAGAGACATATTTAGTTCGTTCATGTTGAGCTAAGTTAGCAGCAGGAGTAACTCAGTAATTATAGTGCAACTTGGGGATTTAAAATGATCAGCTGTTTCAGTAAAGCGGATTAGAACTTCATATTATATTATTACAAAAAGTTACAAATCAAAGCTGAAGTCATAATGACACCTGCAGTTCTCCTTTAATTACAAACTCTACTGTATAGATTTGGACTGAATACAAACATACGGTGACAAAACACTTTGGAAAATGTAATTAATGGAAATGCTTCATATTGTGTAAATATTCAACTGAGCCCTTCACCATTTAGAGTCTTTTTACTGAATTAAAAAGATCTTCATATTCTAAAATCATACCATAATCACTATAGGCAGCTCTAGTTTCTACTGTTGCCTCTAAGTTTTCTTTGTTCTCCTCCTGAGCTTCTCCATACTCTTGTGGCTTTTCTCCTTCAGCATCTTCCTCTGTGAAATACTCATTCTCCTCATAATCATAACTCATTTCTGGCATCATGTATACAGGTTCTGTGGTGGTGTCTCTAATATTCTCCAGAACTCTACTTTCAGTTCTTTCAACGTCTTCTAAACCTTGACCATAACCAGTTTCATTAGTTCCAGGAAACGGCATCCTTCCAAGGAGAGATTAAAAAAGAAAATAAAAAAAATATTAAGTATTCAGCACCAGTATGGCCTTGAAAAATGCATCTGGTTCATTCCTTCTGAATACCATGAAAAAAAAATGTCCTGATCTTGTTTCTGTTAAAGCTACTTTGAATGTAACTACTAACCCAAAGGGAGAAATCCTATGTTCACAGATACACACTTAAATAGTTTAATAGGCAATTCCAAACCTTTCAATCATAGACACTTGCTGTTGTGTGTCCCCCTGATCTAAGTTTTCACACTCTTCTTGAAGTTCAGGTGAAGGGTAACTGTTCATTTCTTCTGTGGGGAAAGCACAGATACCACAGATGAGTTTTAAAGTCGTCCAAACCCCAGTATGTTTAATAAAAGGCACTACATGATTTTTTTGTTGTGAACTGTAGTTTGCATCTTTCAATAAGTAACACACCATATCTAGAGTGACTGGCACTATGTCCAGGAAAATGAAAATTATGTCAGAGATCACCTGGATGAGAATGACTCCTGAACTAACCTTTTATACTTTTGTCTTGCTCTGTAATACACTATTTATCCTTTTATAGAAACTTTGACATATCTAAGTACATGCTTCTGATGAGGATTTTAAATCAGTGACAATTTCCTTCTTGATATTCTCATTTGTATTTCAAAGCACCTAAGACCTGCTAATCTGCAAGAATGTGTCTTGAAAAGTGAAGAAGTTCTTTCTCTGCTCTACAGAGGAGGAATAACTGCAGTAAAGAGAGGTTAATGCCAAATCTGCTAAATGTTTAAACTTGTTTCTGCCCCAAAGCCTAAACAGGCATAAACAGCTCAGTAAATCTGGACCTGCCAGTGGTCAGAGGAGAAATGTAGGCCTAAATCAAGAATATAACTGTGTTCTCTTAGCTGAAGAATGGTCTTTTTTTAGTGAAAGTGGAGTCAAAGTAGCCACACATTAAATACAAACGTAAGGGAAAAAAAACTACTTAAGACTTTGGCCTAAGGCACCATTAGAATGTAATGCCATTCTGTCATTACTGGAATTTCCATTAAAGTCCAGCATCTGTGGCAAACTAAAGGTGAAAAATTGGTTAGCTAAATTATGACTAGAAACTGAATGATAGCGCAGATACACTGACTACCTTTTTCTACACAGCATTTCTCTTTCTTTCCCTACCTTAAGCAAACGCCATTGCGTGCTACTTACGTTGTAGAAGATTTAGAAATGCCCGGCTAAACCTCTGAGCATATACCATCTCAGATGTTGAAACCCTGCCCAATGTCAGTAAGTGCTGGTCTGTGGGGGAGCTTGACAGCTCCATCAGCTGATTGTCACTCACATCATTGCCAAGCCCAAGAGTGAACAAGGTGAATCCTTGGCACTTGGTGCCGAGTGAAATCTCTCTCAGCTTCTCTCTGTCCCATGTGCTTGTTTTGCTTCCAACTATTGCAAATATGACCCTGTGTTTTCTTTGTCTGGGGGCTTTAAAGAATACATTTTCAACCGTCCACTGTAGGGCAGAAGCAATGGCTGATGGCCCTTCCAGTTGGTGAACAGACTCTTGGATATGTTTCTTCATCAAATCTTTATTGCTGTATGTGACTAGATCAAACTCCAAAGCCACAGGGGTCTGGTTTCTGTCAGGCAGGAAGCCCCTGGGAGCCTGCTGCACCAGTGCCACTCTGATGCCTCCATATGATTCGTTTGGCTGCGAGGAAACGACAAACTGATCTAGCATGTTGCTCACAAAGTCTTTGGCTCTCTCAAACTCTTCACTGCTGATGCTGCGAGAGCTGTCCATGATGTAAGTGATATCCATATCCATCAGAACAGGGGGAGAAAGGGGCACCTTGCAGTTGGTACTTGGTTTGCATTTATCTAGAGAGGAGGACCCAACAGGCAGCAAACTATTTAGCAACACAACAAAAGCAACAGTTTAGAAAAAAAATTCACACAGTCCTACTCATCTATTTTATTTTTCTTAAATTTTGATTTAAAAAAAAAAATCAGTTTGGCAACTTGAAATCTTATTGTTCTAGTAAGGAGCAACAGATGAGTCTTGCTAAACAAGGTTTTGAGATACCATGGGAAATTACTCAGGCATGAGAGCAAAAAATGTTCATAGGTAAAACTTAACAGATAAGAGTTCCCTTGAGAAATTTTCTTCTATCGAAATCTAAACATTGTAAAGGATGCTGGAACAAACTCTACTTTTTGTCTCAGACCATTGTTCAGCATTCTGAAATATTATTATTTAGTAGCTTCTTCCCCACTCACAATATAGAATTTACAGTAACTGAGCCTGGTTTCCCAGAATCATAATGCTATTTTAAGTGCATTTCTGTTAAAAAGGAAATGCCAAACACAATAATTCATTTCACATGGCTGAGACAGCAACTAATTAAACAGCTTTTGTGGTTTTGAGATTCTAATTCTTACCATCCACTGAAGGGGAAATTCAAATTGTAACTTCTCAGCAGTGGTAATCTGTAACCAAGGAATGATCTGGCATGAAGGGCGAGAAAGCCCAGCTGCAGAAGGGGTTAAACTGGCTGGAAGCAGAAATGCCAGAGACAGAACAACTCCCTGTAAGGGAGTGAAGTTTCCCTTGGTGATGACAAGAAACAGCCACAGCACTGTCTTGTAGCCATCCTGGAATGCGAACACTCAGAGGCCACCTTTAGGCAGCAGAGCTGGGCTGAATCACCCCATGCAGCCACTCATGGGACTGGTGCTGATGCAAGTGTATACAAGGAATCAGCTCTTAACGCATCTTTGCAGACTCCTTGTAGAGCCACTTATGGCAGTAGGACTCCACCCAATGCATTGTTCATTACTTTTTTTTTTTTTTTATATTTAAGCACAAAAATGTTTAAGGAGTACCACACAAATTCCGCAACACCACACTGCAAAATAAAATCTATAGGATTTGTTACTGAAGGGGTAAAAAGACTAATACAACATCTAGAATTTGTAAAATGTCTTACCGAAGCAAAGTGTACAATATGTGACGCTCTCCAGACTTTCGTCCTGTTGTCTTTCCCAAACAAATAATTGAAATCTTCTAGTATCATCAATCTATGTTTTAAAGCAGACACAAAAGTAACATTAAAAAGATATAAGCGAAATACACATTTTCTCTTTGTTCTTAATACTCAACGCCATTACTATTTCTCTGTTAAAATAGAAACTATCCCTAACATGGTGGTTTCACTGCCATTGTAATATTGAACAGGTACACAGAAGACTTTTTCAGTTGCCATTCTGGAGCATTCCGATTGCCCTGGAGCATTACAAGGAAGCCCCTTTGTGCCTAAAGGTTTAACTCCATGCCGTGCCCTACAGAGATTGTCAGGTTAGTGTAGCTGCTAATGACAATTAATTGGTGTTAGCATAGCTTATTAGCTAAGAGTATTGCATTAAGACAGTCATGATAGATTATTCAAAGCTAGCTTGGATATTTCTGCATGGTGTTGAACTTAGGTCCTCTGTTCACATTCATTTGATACATCGTCTTTCTGCTCTTCCTAGATCCTAGATTAGGTAGGGACTCAACTTTTATTCTCTGTATGCATATGGCTACCCAGGTCTTGACTGGGGTGGCGGTGTGGTACTATAATACAAATGAGGGGAAAATGAGTCATTGTGAGATTGCAAGTGAATGCAAATGAAAGAAAATCCTCATGCTTTAAATTCATATATCAAGAGCTTTTCTGTAAAGGTCACCATATTCTCCCCTTGACAATGCAAAGCACTACGTTCCGGCTTGAAAAATACTTTCTTTAAAAAAAAATGGGGAGACAGCTTTATAGGTGTGAATGGAAATCTGAGCACAGGTAAAAGATATTAAGACTTTTTTTTTTCTCCAGTGAAGGGCTATCACCTTTTTTCTTTTCTTAGTAGGGTGCTACAGAGAAAAGGGCAGGATCTCCTATCTCAGCTCTTTCTGGGACAAAGAGAAATCCTCCACAGTGAAGATGGTTTCTTGGGAGAGAAAATTCTAGCATTAGAACAACCTATGTGTTGCCTGTGATCAGCTCAAGAAAGACAATCTTCCCCAGTAGAAGAATTGACCACAGAAATGCTTGAGGAAGCCTGAAGAAGCTCCAACAACATCCTACAATTTCACTGACCACCCAACCCCATCCAAATGTGATTCAAGGGAAAAAACATTTCCTTGTGGACTAAGATAAATAAAAATGGCTGTAAAATATCATGATATTGCAGGAAATTAACCATATAGATGGATAACCTAAAATGGTGCAGAAAGAAATAATTACTTCTTCACATTAAACTTAAGTTTAGTGTGTGCTATACACAATGCATACACAACACAATTAACTTCTGATTAATGTCTGTAAAGGATGTTATAGATAAGCCCCTTCGAAGGAATTAGAATTGGCAATGACTGTTTAAGTGATCTCCAAACTGAGGTTCCTAAAGCAAACTAACCAAAGCCAGTAAGTATCTGTGGCGACAGGCTGGTAGGATCATGAAGATTAAACCACCTCTCAACTGCAAGGGCAGAAGTCCAACTGAAAGAAAAAGTGAGGTTGTATTTTCTTGGGTGGTGGTGGTGAGGTTGGTTGCCTTCCCATCACTGTAACCATAAAGGAGAGCTGGGCAGTGCATTTTTTGCCTTTCCCCCTGCTAAGCAGCTTTTTAAACTTTTCTACTCTGAAAACTGATTTATGGAAAGTTGGCACCTTTGTAAATACCAGATGTCATCATATGCATTCGGATTCATAATCTACTTATACTATGTAAACAAAATACTGATGCTTGCTCCTGTTTATCCTGTGGAGCAACCCAGTGAATAAACTATAAGCTTCCTTCTCATAGGCCAGCAGAATTCTTTCATTCTGCTAAATTAACATTCAGCCAGAAATATATGTGAATTCACTAACAGATACGAGGCTGCACGAGAATAAATGTAATATGAAGATTAAAGGGCTGACTTAGCTGCTACTAGATCAGAACTCAGACTCCAAGTTTTGCACTTTTTGTCACATGTAAGTAAACATAGTTTCCTTCTGTAAGGATAATTTTGAAGAAACAGCAGCTGGGAGGAATTTTATTTTGAAAAAGTTAAAACTGAGCACAGATGATACAAAAATAAATTGAAGAGAGAGAGAACATGGAATCCATATTATGAAACCTTAAAGAAACAGAATTGCTTTCCTTTGGTACCTGGTAAAATGGATTGCTTATTCTTGTTTACCATCTTTTTATATGAAGTCATATTTTAAAACAAAAGTTGTTAATTTTCTCCTGTACTAATGGCAATACAGCTATCAAAAGGGGGTTTGCTTAATTTGATTTTCTTTTAAAAAAAACCACTGGTGTACTTGAAGCCTTCATCTACTACTTTTTCTAGAAACTAGGGCCACAGTTTGTTAATTAAATGGTTAGTACATGTAACTTCAGAAGACAAATAGCATAGGTAACCAAGTGCAATTAACACAGTGTTATTGAAATGCTGTGATTTGGCCTAAAAGCACAAGTCATAAATAATTCACGTGCAGAAGGAGGTCAGATAGTGATCACTATGGTCAAGTGAATCAGTGTTTCTTTGTTAAAATAGTAACCGTTAATATAACCCTTTCTAATAAGGGCAGTTGGACAGTTCCTGTAGAACTTACTGGCTTGAGAGCACGCTTTACTCAAATAGTAGTATATACTAAGCAAATGGATGCCTGACTCAATTTTCTATAGTCTATCTACTTACTGAGAAGGCACGTCTGACATTTGGCACTTCACTGAAGGCAATAACCACTGGAGTGATATCCAAGGCACTCAACTCAAGTACAGCTGTGCTGATGGCAACATCATCCTGTGATGGACCATTGGCAAAAAAAAGGGCAACTTTTCTTGTGAGGATGCCTTGACGAACACGTTTGAAGACATTTCTTGCAACAAATCTCATGGCTGCCCCAATATTACGTTTTCCAGTGGACCTCTCTAGCGGTACTCTCTGGACTGCCTGTAGCAGCAAGTTGCTTTTTTGGAATTCTGAGAATCGGATGAGATAGCGCGTATTGGTATTGAAAGAAACAACAGACACACGAGCGCCTGTTGGGCAATTGCTTTCACTGATCTTAATGGTCTTCAGCAATAACATAACAATGTTCCTCATTCTTTCAAATGCAGCTGGCGTAACATCTTCAGACATATCGAAGGCAAACACCACTTCAGTTGGATAAACTGGACATGTGTCTGTATATTGAAATAAAAAATTTCTGTGAGAACCTTTCCACAACTCAAACATTGGTTTTTTTCTTCAAGTCTATAAAAGAATGGACATGCAGAGGCCAGATGGGCTTACCTGATGAGCAAGCTGGAATGAAGAGGTGGAGAGCAAATAAATTCTTTTGGACTCATATTCATTAAAATAGTGACATATTCACTTGCTTTCACTAAAGAGCCTGATCCAAAGCTCAGACAACTGACAGAATCTGTCAGGGAGAGACAACACTCCTCTTCCACAATCAAATACTCAAAATAGTGCAGTTTTACTGGACGAGAATTAAAGAAATTGTTCTGGGTTCCGCTGAGCACACAAGTCAGAGAGAATGGACACTCCAAATCTGGAGGACAGGTGATATATAAATATTGTCTTCTCTCAGAGAATTCCCCAAAGGAGGATGGCACAATGCCAAAGAATTAATTTAATCTTAAATGAGGACAAGAGACGTTTGTTACAGTTTTCATAATTAAGAGATAGGAAAAATGAGCAAAAAGCATAAGCCTGTTTCATACACCTGCTGAAAACCCCTCACAGTTAACAACTACCAGTCATCATTAAACTGAACCCAGATATAAACTGCCAGTCTACCTGGTTTCCAATGGAGACTATTCCATTTAAGAAGAGTGACTAGGTGGAATCAGAGGGAAAAGAAGATGCTCCCTACTTACGGCAGTTTTTTCGTGTAAAATTCACAAGTTCACAAGGCTGCAGGAGTAAAACAAAAAAAGCAATTAATGGCAAATCCCAGACCATCCCAGACTGGGAATCTTACTATTGGTTTGAGCTGAAGGTCGTATCCCAGCTCCTGAACTAACTCTCACTACAGTAAATCCAGAATCACACATTCCAGTTCCTCTCTATTTCAAATAGTACAGGGGCTGTGCCCCTGCTGCCGAAACTAAGGTGGTTTTTTTTAGACATGCTCTGTTGGCACTTAATCGTGGTCTGGAGCATTAAGCAACCATTTATCCATTTTTTTTTTTTGTGTAATTATCTGATCCAGGAGGTCACCAGGCAATGGCACTTCCATAGGAGAATAGGCATTTTGATAGCAACTCACATAGGAAGAGAGAGCTCCACGAAGGAGAAGAGGACCCTCTTTGGATATAGAACACACCTACAGGTAGTTGTCCATGCAAGGGTTAGATGGAGCCTTTACTCAGAAGCATTCATCTTACATGGGATTAGGATTCTGAAGAAATCCTGCCCTGCTATTCCCAGTGAAAATAGCTGTTGCTAAGGAAATGCCTTCCTTTACAAGAGGGTGAAGAGTAACCCTAAACCTGAGCTGGTGTGTAAACTGTTGTGAATTAAGAAACAGATAAAGGAGTATTAACAGTCCAACAGTTTGTAAAAGTTTGGACACAGCATTAATCCATATGCATAATTGTTTCTCAGTCCTTGACTATTTGCAAGACAGAAGAATCCACTGCACTCTGACCAGTATTTGAAAAGGATACAGTTTTCTAACAGCTAATTGTGCTCGTTGCAGTCAGTGCTTATAAATAGCAGAAGACTAAACCTGTTCATTCCATACAATGTGCAATCAGCTATAAGGTAATTACTTACTTCCATTAAAATGGTGCCCATTGGTCCCTTGACACCCTGAAACAAATTAAACACAGGTCCAGAAAATCAGACCGTGATAATGTATTTCCACCTATGACTCCATAGCCCAAAGAAAACACAGAAACAAAAAAATGAAACAAAAAAACAAAACAAAGAAAAATGGTTATCCCCTGATAACCATTTGTGAATTTGAAATGAGGAGACTTCAGTTCCCAGCACGGATTTCTGTGGACCTGTTCCCAACAGAGTTGCAGACTACTTCTCAGACCTATTTCTCAGTCCATCTTCCTTCCTGGTTTTATAAATGTTCAATACTTGTTGCCCTTGAGGACCAGTATAATTCAGAATTGGATTGCCTTTCTAAACAGCAATTTCTGTGGTTCAGTTATTTGCACCTTACATCCTTTTCAACCTCTGATGTGTGACAGGCTTGCCCTCTTCCTCTTGCAGGGTACAATCCCCACAGTTCTACCTCGAGAGATCCTGCAAGACCATACACACATCATGACTGCTCAAACAGCCTAGCTAGCTTTGGCTACTCTGCAGCCTTCTTCTTGGGGGCTGTGCGCAAAGGCCAGGATTCCAAACATCTTTTTTCAAAATAAAAGTATTGTTTAATCTTCATAAGAGGAATAAAATACAGGGAAAAGAACTTTTTTCCAAGGCAGCTTGAAAGTTTTCATCATGTGTGCAATTTAGGTGTGTAGCAAGACTACTGAAAATTTTCACTTACTTGCAGGGCCTGAAGTGAAATATACCAGAAAAATTTGAGCTCCACATCCCACAACCTTTACCTTAGCCTCTCTCTGCCATAACACTACAGTTTACCAAAATCATATACTTTACATCGCCAAATTACAACCCCATCTGCATATGTGTTGCTTCCCCTTCCAATTAATCTTCCATTCCTCCATCTCCTGCCTGAGCTACCTTCCTCACCTCCTCTGCTGTCTTGCTGCTAGCACCATCACAGCCATTCCATGCTTTTATCTTCTTATATTTCCCAGCAGGTCCCAGTTTTTCTTCGGTACTGTTCAGCAAGAGTTAACTGTGAATTGCCTGAGCCCTAATGAATGCTACTTGCGGCAGCTTATTAGTGGTGACTGAGCTGTGCAGACTTGACCCATACAATCATGCCACCAAGTTAGGAAGGATGGGCAAAACAGGCCTGTTTTGGCTGGCCCTGCCTACTACCTGTACTGCTTCCTCCATCCCCATCTCTTCCACTTCCCACAGAATTGCCACTTTCCAATTTCACTGATGCACTGCTACCACAATAATCCCACCAAGCCCATACCTCCCAAGCTCCATTCTCACTTCTACATCTGAAGAGGAGATCTGGAGCTTGAAATCTCTCTGTAGACTTCTTAGACCATGGATTGGCAAGGCCAACAGCTATCTGGCTCATCAGCACCCCAAGGTTGGTCTGTCTGTAACGTTATGCGAGCAGCCAAGCAGCAGGGAGGGCAATGCATTGCAGGTGGCACTCTTGGCCATTCTTGTGCCCAGCATCATAAAATAAAGTGGGCCAGGTAGATTCATTGACCAGCACAGTGCAATGACAAAAAAAAAAAAATTTTCTAAGTTGCGTGTATCCCGTGGGCCATGTTACGCAGGTAAAGATATTGTTACCAATAATGTTCCATATTTAAACTAAAAGACTAAGCTTAAGAAAGTTTAACAAGAAAATAATTAACAGTAGGGATTGTTTCTGGTCACCACGGAACTGATTTGCAGAACTGCTGCAGGATAAAGATAGACACATACAGGGTTTTTCCTAACTGCCTACAATGTTAGTCCTAAATCCTACTGAAATCCATGATCCTTTCCCCTGCTTAGATAGAGAATAAAACTTTTTGTTGTATAAAATGCAGATCACAGACACTGGAAAAGTACATCAAGACATCTACTTGTATATAAGGATTAACAGGTTACAGTCAATTTAAGCTTTAAGTGCCCATAATTGCAAGTCTGATTTTAAATGGCTTTTCTTTTTAAATGAAAAAATACATTGGCTTTCAGCAGAACAATCCAGTTCTACATTTTAGTACTCTCTTTTTTAATTAGATATTTACCCAGCCTAAAGACAATACCAAATATTGTGGAAGAAATTTGGCTCTGCATTGTATCGTTGCAGTTCCATTTCCAACAGCAGGTGCTTTTGTGCATACACATCCACAGGCAAGACTGCCAGGCTGATTAAGCATAGTTTACCAGATGAAGCATTATTAAATATTCCATTAATCTAATAGCAAGTTTAAGAGCAATCTAAGAGGAATTTTTAAAAATAAAAATATATTACCATAGGTCCTGATGGCCCTTGGTCCCCTGGATCTCCTGGGGAACCTGGTATGCCAGCGTTACCCTAAAAATAGAAACACAAGTTTTATTCTTTATAATTGCACACACAGGTGCAGAATTTCAGCAGAGAAAAACCTCTTTAACTATATTGTGAGTTGGATCCTGCATTTACGTAAAGATAGACTACTACCCCTAAGAATTATTAGCAACGAACATCTCTAAAGACTTAGACCTGCGTTCTCTCAAGACCTCTTGCCCATAAAAGATCAGAGTGGGAACCAATTTCAAAAATTTTGGTGAGGCAACACTTAAGACATAAGGGCTTTACTTATAGAACTCTTCACAGAGTTAACAGATTTATCACTCTTACTCTTCTACCCCTAACTCCTTTGGGTCCTTCAGCTCCTGGAATGCCCGCGTCTCCATCTTCTCCCTGAAAATTAATGAAATCCAGAACTTTATAGGAAAGGAGAAGACAGGCAGAAAGACAGATAACCACTTCCAAACAAGAATAATGTAAAGCAAGACATAAAGATAGCAAACATGCCCATTTAATCATACCTCTGGACCAGGATATCCTATGAACCCAGATTCTCCCTACCAAAAGAAAGGACAAAGACTTCATAAGAACCTAGAACTTTGTTGTCTGCTTACTCTTCGATGTCGTTAAACCAAAAACAATTTCAAAATTATTCTTAGCATTCCACCCCATTCAAGTAACAGTGGCTACTACTCTGGTCTCAAATGACACCATTTTAGATTAGCATCTTGTTCATCTAAAGGAAGAGCATTTTAAAAATTTCCAACAGTTTCCGAATTTTCAAGAGAACTCCATTTCTCAATAAGTGTTTTATCAAAACTTATTTAGGCCTTCTAGTAACACACAGTGGAATTCCTGTTCAGTGATCATAAGTATAACATTCAGAACTCAGTGTTTGAAGACAGTTTCAAAATGTTG
Organism: Fregata magnificens; assembly: GCA_013389945.1. Classification (NCBI taxonomy): domain Eukaryota; kingdom Metazoa; phylum Chordata; class Aves; order Suliformes; family Fregatidae; genus Fregata; species Fregata magnificens. The sequence goes on from WAAD01014721.1 coordinate 72,075, forward strand.
TACCTTCCATACTAAACAGCGATACCATAATATTTTTGTTGACATTTTAGAAGTCACTTCATTAATTGTTTTCAGTTACTTCAGTTTTTGGTGTGTTCTTTGCTCGTATATGAGAAATATGAGAACTCTCACAAAGACCCATCAGAATTGAAGTGTATCTTTCCTTGACATTAGAGTAACTATCAGAATTCACACTACTTACATATGTCCTTGTTTTAAGAGTTCCTTCCCATGGAAGTGGACATGCTTGTCAAACATCATATGACTTTATCCTACGATTTCTAGAAAATTACATGCACATAGGCCCCACATTACACCTAAGAGAGTGTAATGTGACTGTGAACCTGTATAATTAACAGCAACCTTAAGTAAAACCTACACTAAAGGCTGTTCTCCTAGCTATCAGGGGAAACCAACTCTTGCTGCATTACTGTTCTGGGGTGAATTGGTTTTTTGTTTGTTTTTATTAATCGCTTTAATTTAGGCCCTGCCAAACCTTGGGCAGACACATCAGTGTGTAAGAAGGACTTTAAGTCAATCCTTTAAAACAATGAATAATGACAAGAAGATTTAGCAGAAACCTTTTTCCCTCATTTCTTGTAACAAGGAGGATGTTCCCTGAAACTAACAAGTGGGAGATTCCAAGAGATTAAAAGAATTAGTCTTGCATGTAACATGTGTATCTTGTGAAACGCTCCCATCAAAGGAAATTGTTGGGGCTAAGAAGGTAAGAAAAAAGATTGGATAAGAAGCATCATCAAGAGTCATTTTAATAAAAAGCCATTTTAGAAAAAGGAGCTCATCAGTTGGAGAGGCTCCTGTGAAGCCTTTCATTTCTTTTCTGCAGCTTCTGCAGCATTCTGCTTCTCCCACAAAAAGGAGAAGTGAAACAGAAGGGCCTCCAGCGAGATCCGTTGGACCACTTGTGTTTTACAAGCAACAGGAAAGGACTAGTATTGTAATACGACACAAACTCTTTGAAAGGAGGACTGCAGCTGCTTCTAACATCCTGACCATTTTGCTCATGGACTGACCCATTGGTGCCACTGGTGCCATGATTTTGACCTCATCCTTTCTGTATACTTTTTATGTGAGCTGGATTCTAGTATGTTTTTAGAGAAGTAGGCATTTCAGTGCTATTCTTCTCAGGGCTGTGAAGGGAATGATAAGAATTTCTAAATATGTAGCAATCCAGCAGTTAATCCTCAGATCTTATTGCTGACCATAGGAGCACAAGGAAGAATATTTCACATTAAAACACACCCTCACCTTAGTAGTCAAGGAATCCCTCCTCTGAAAGAAGAAAAATTAAGAGTCCAAGGTGGCTGGCCCACCAATACTTGCCAACAAGAGTGGCTAGTCAAGCAGATTGAAGTGGGGAGAAAGCACTGTGTACTCCAAGAAGTACAATCCCCCATATTCATAAACACACATACACATATCAAGGGAAAGAGTAAGAGAGAGTGGTTCTCAAAAGAATATCCTATTGCAGAATTTCTCACAAGGATGGTTGTGGGAAAGCTGAGCTGCTTACTGAACCTCAGAAATGCACTGTGGCCATGTCTCACATTTCTTTTGAATTGAATATGGACAGTCATGTTTGATTTGACACTGCAGAACGGAGACTGTGAGACATCCTAGCATCTATGCACTCACCTTTGCTCCTTTGCTTCCTTCAGGACCATAGGCATCTCTGCCATCCATGCCCTGCATAGGTTGAATATATCATGAGTTAGCTTTTAATAGAGGATTAGATTCACATCCAATTCCATTTTGGAATAAAGACCTCCCATTACAATGAGGTGCCCAGGCTCTTAAGACTGATGAAGTAGGGCAAGCTACCACAACACAGTCTAAAAACAGTAGCAAATGGTGGCAAAATCTGTAGAGAGAAAACAAGGGTTAAGGCCACAGTTCATCTCCACTGTGTGCCCTACTTCTAGCGTATTCTCTCTCTCCTAGAGAACTTGAGGGGAAAGATATTCTCTCTAGCCCACAAGGAATCTGGTGTCAATAAGGAAACTGAGAACCAAATGCAAAATAATTTTAATTGTATCAAATAGAGAAAATAAAAGGGAATGAACTGTACTGATCCAGGTGGATGGGTATTAAACTACAGGGGCCCTGAATTAGGGCAGAAAGACTCACAGGCATGCCTCTCCATCCAGCTGGTCCCACTGAGCCCTTCTCTCCAGGGTCACCAGGTTCACCCTGTTATAATTGAAACATAAAAGGCATTAGTTTGGCTCATCCAGGAGAATTCTTCTTTCTGAAATGTAAACTTGTCTGCTAGACTGAAGTGTGCTTATACATTTTATAGACTACTTGATGCCGGTCGAAAGCATTACATTACAGACCACGTTTCATGGAAGGTTCCTTGGGGTAGAACTGGAAAATACTTGGCAAATCAGAATATGCTAAGCATTCATGCAGCTAAACCCCAAAGGCCTTCATTCAATAAAACTCCCATTGTTATACAGGATTACCAGTAAAAAGTGTGTTTTCTGGAAAAAGTGAAAAGAGTGTTTTCTGGAAAAAGTTATATTAATGGTAGCACCACACATCCTGGAATTCTACCAGTCTGAAGCATCTGTTGATAGCAGACAATATTTCCCAGGCAGGCTGTCTGTAATGTGCTCTTAGTCCTCTTACAAGTTTTCTTTTCTTCAGTTCCTTTTTTGGCTTTCATTTTCTTAATGAACTTTCTTCTAACAAGAACCCCAATATTAAACAGCGCAAAAGCAGACTGAGAAAGTGGAATGTATAATGGGTTAAATCCCTGTTTCTTCCCAATTTTTGTCACTTTTTCACTGTGTTTTCACACAGTGACTCTTCTCATAGCAGCACTTTGACCTTCTGATACCTCTCTGTCACTGAATGTAATAATACACTGAAAGTAATAACTCTTCAAAGAGACTGAAAGGCTTAGCTAACTGGTATTATTTGTGCCTTTTAGATCCAGAGATGCAACAACACCTAAAATGAGTTATTTTTATTTAATAAAGTAAGTCTCCCATATCGATGCACATTAATGAAAGGAAAGTAAGGGATAACATTTCTTTTAAGTAAGCAAACCATAATGTGGACCACCTATTAGTATAAGCCTTTCTGTTTAACTTCATGTTGATTCAGTTCTTCTCAACACATTCATTCCTGTATAATAGACATCATAACAGTCAAGGTTCCTTGAACTGCTTAGAAATATTTAGAACAAAAAGGTTAAAATAAGCAGCTATGCTTCATTGAACACGGAAGTTCATATCAGACTTTAGGAAAAGGTTGTTCACTGAGAGGGTGGTCGGTCACTGGAACAGGCTCCGCACGGAAGCAGTCATGGCACCAAGCCTGTCAGAGTTCAAGAAGCATCTGGACGATGCTCTTAGTGATACAGTTTAGTTTTAGGCAGTCCTGTGAGAAGCAAGGAGTTGGACTCTATGATCCTTATGGGTCCCTTCCAATTTGAGATATTCTATGATTCTGTGATTAACTGGTAAATATTTTCAATGGATTGGACAGATTCTAGAAATGATAAAACAAGCTCAAGGGTCACCATTCCCATATCCCTACTGCATTTTGAGAGAAGCCAGGCCCCACTGAGAACCATGACCACAATAGCAATTAGAACAGCAGTCACGGCAACACTAAAAACTTCTTAGTGTAGCTCTGACACCTGTAAGATCACCTTGAACACATCACTTGCCTTCCCATGCAATCTAAAAATGTCTACAAAACTTAACATTTTTACATGTTCTATAGAAACAACACAAGTGTTAGTTCACGCTTCTTCAAACAGGTTCTTGAATGAATGATGCTGTTAGATTGCTGCAATTAGGTACCTTAAAAATCTTTACCTTTGCTCCTCTTGCACCTAACTTCCCAACAGAGCCAGGTGAACCTGGGGCCCCCAGACTAGCCTGTAATCAGAACCATCAGTTAAAAGGTGCACAATGAAGACTCAAGGGCTCATTGCACTCAAAGATTCATTGCCACTTGATATTATTACAGAATCAGTATAATTATTAGCACATTTAACAGGCTTTTGAGGACCACAGTAAGAGTTACTGGTCAAGCTATCATTCCAATTATTTCCTGTTTTCTGTACGACTGCTTTAAAATTCTCAAAATGTTATTAAGTATGACACGAATGTTATTTGCTGTCTACAGAGATACCTAGTGAATACATGTATATGTGCACAAACAATATGAATATATATATACACACATACAAATGGGTGTGTAAGCATGAGCATCATTACATGACTGAAGCAAATGCCCAAGGCTGACAGAGTAGGACATTCCAGTCCTGAGTTACACTGGTGTAATTCCAGAATAAGAGCCCCCAAAATCAACAGCATCACACAAGTGAGAAGATCAGCAGGTAGTGCTCAGTAGTTACAGCCTCATCATACCCTAGCACTGAAATCTCACGGGCCATACTTTATTGAAACCACTGACCATTATCTACCTTTGCCCTCAACTACACCACTGTACATCTGTATTTATACATGCTGCAAGCCATGCTGTTAGTCCTGATACTATAGAACTGAGAGTGGAATCTAGAGCTAAGGCTTTTCGTTGCAATTATGCAAACGCTTGGTAACACTGAAGTTCACTTCCTATTCACCCACCTAAACTTATTTTCAAGGCTGTTATTTTATCATATGAGGCTGCCAATCAAGTTTCCTTAAGTACTACACTGAAAAATCCTCAGTTTCTTCTTCCGGTAAGTTTTTTAAAAACTCTTTATAAGAATAATATCAACACTGAGAACAAAAAGCCATAATGTGTAAAGGAGGAATATGTTATTTAAAGCTAACCAGAGGGCCTGGCATGCCTTGTGGTCCTGGAGGTCCTCTGATCCCTTGTAGTCCTCTTGGGCCCTGATGTAAAAAAGCCATTGAAAAAGAAGTCAGTTCAATGTTGATAGCCTTTCAATGAAGATTTAGATTGCTGCAATGACAAGAATCCAAGTGCCTGTTTCGCAAGCCTTAATGCACAGGTGAAACTCCTGGCTGTTTGGTTGTAAGGATTTGCCTGTGTGAAGCAGCTGAGATGGTTACGGCCTGAGGGCCATATTCAGAGAACTGCTGTGGTGTCTACGATACTAAGGGAGCCATAAGCAACCCACTATTAACTAGGCACACTTTCTCCAGATATCTTAAAGTTACGAGCATCTAAGAGCATCTTAAAACTGGAAGTTATTGTAAGCAGTCTACCACCATATTTCTCTTCAAAATGAGTCCACCAAGCAAACTTTTAAAACACAAAGCTTTCCTCATTGGTTTTGTCAATCAGTATATCATTTTCATCATTTCAATGCACCCTGGAAATACAGTATATTCAAAAATGAAATAGATTTTATGTGCTTATTGCTAGCAATTTCTAATGAATTCATTTTGAAGATATCTGCTTGATAATATTCTGTAAGCTAGAGATATGTTGGTTAAATTACTTATTTCTGCTATTCGCTTTCCTCTTTTGATTCCACTAGAAGCTGCACCCACATAAACTGAAAGAGAAACTTGCCACATTTAATTCCTCAGGCTTACAGAGGAGATTTGCCAGGGAAGAATCTTACTCATAATATTCATTAGTTGAAGTAAAGCATTGCAAAAGAAAAACAAAAGATCAAGACTGACAACTCATCTTCTCCATAGCTAACATAAAACAACTCAGAAGTTAGCTACCTGTGGGCCTGGAAGACCAGAGTCTCCTGGGTAACCTGCTTCCCCCACATCTCCTTGCTCACCCTGCCAGGACAAAAACAACAAAAAAGCAACCAAACCAAATTAATACCCGTCATGTGTACATCAAGAGATAATTTCATATCTACACAGAGTATCAGTTGATAGAATGTTTTTCAATACTCCCAAGCAGCCTTCAAGCAGCTTCAAATTCCTGTTGAAGAAAACTCAGTTAAAAAGCAAGAGTGGAGTAGCTTTTTTTTGTTGTTTAGGGTGTGTGATGAATAGAAGAGCTGCAGCGCAAGCGGTCGGTTCTATCTGCTTTGCATTTTGCTAAGGGCATTTTAGACCACGGTCTCAGCAATATCCCTGCATTACCCTTCTCCTTGTCCACTGCAGAGACCATGAGAAGTCATAAAGCCAGGGCCACAAGGGCACACCCCCTTCACCCTCATCCATGGAGAACTACTCTGAGGGGGAGCCACGACTTCACAATTCATCCTAGAATTAGATGTCTTTATACTCCCCATCTTTCATTCTGGTTACTCAGCAAGGCAAGTTAAATCTTCCTTGATGATGAAAAAAAAAGAACCAAAACCCAACCCCAAAGCTTTTCCAGCTCCCATCTACATAAAGTTGCCATCTAAGGATGAGTCAGTTTAGCTGACATCCATAAGAAATATTTACTGTCTGCTGGATTGAGTAAAATGGTGACAATTAGCATCAACATTTTCCAGGCCTTGCAGATCTCCTTTCACTGGAGAAATTATAAACATATGTCTGAAGATTCTCAGAAACAGATGGTTCTGGAAAGAATCTCATGAGGAAAACTGCATTCAAAAGGCTGTACTTCCATTCTCCATCATATGAATGAAATGAAAGATAACAATAGCAAAAAAAAAAAAAAAAGGCAACATTTGAGCAAGCTTATTTGTAGCCAGAGTAACAATACTGTAACATAGAACTTCAGTTACTAGACTGATACCAGGCTTATGCCAGCTGTAAAAAAAAAAATCAAATAGAAATAGATTTCCACAAAAATCATTTTGACCACAATGAAAATGGGACAAATTTCTTAGGCACACTCCACTAGAATCCAAAACCAAATCCAAAAGTAGTTTTCAGCTACTTAAATTAACTTTGAATCAAACCCAGAAGAGTAGTTGTTGGTTCCCCCCCCCTTTTCCTTTTCCTCTCTCTCATGCCCTCCTTTATTCTCCTGTCTTCACTATTTTGCTTTGCTTTCGGAACGCAGACTGCAGTGTTGTTCTTGTCTGTGACAAACACCTCTCTGAGGCTACACCACACCTTCTGCTGCTTCTGCCCGCTGACTACTTCTGACTCCTAAGAATGGCTAGCTATGCTTTTTATTTTTTTGAAACTATTTCAAAACGTTAGTCTCCCTTTTATCACAAAAAGCAACAGATAATTTGAACTAGAAGTCCTGGAAAATTGTCCTTTTCAGGATATGGCAAAAAGCAGTGTGTTCATGCTGACTGCAAGGGAAGTTAACTTTGTTGACGAGGGTGTTAGTTCAGTACCTTTTATTAACAGGTAAACCCAGTACAAGTCCTTAGGCATTAGCCAGGTGAATTTTGGCTCACTGCCTGTAATTTGATTATTTGTCCCTGAGTATGTCACCACCAATATCTACCTTCATCTGAAAGAGGGATTCATTTCCATGATACTCCATTTCAGCACAAAACCTTCCTCTTCCAGAAGGACTGGCCATATCATATTTCCTTCCAGAGCCAGATCCTGTGGTCCGCAGAAGGGCCCTTGAAGACCCTGCAAACATTAGGACCACACAGTTCTGCTTCCTGACCCAGGGACACCAGGAAGCCCGCACGGTGAAGTTCTCGTACCTTGTGCTGATAGAACTATGCTCTGTGGCAGCTTTGCAACACCCTGCCATGCATGAGATCTTGGTGGGAGGACGCAACACCCAAAATCTCACCCGAGGATGGATGCCAGTGTCATATTGCAGGGTTTACTGTTCCACCTAGTTCCTCCAGATGTGGAAGACAGAAGAGGATAATTCTCTTTGCCATTTGCTTTTTACACCTCTTCAATGAACAGGTTATTTACATAAGCTGTGCTCTGAACATGAGTTGGGACCTAGTTTTTAATGCCTACTGACCCATCCAAATGTTTTTTGTTATACTTTTAGAAGTCAAAGCTGGTCATCAAGTACTTAAATGAAAACAGTTTGCAAGTTCTCTGTTGCTGTAAGGTTCAGTCATCTCTTTTGTTCCCTACCATATTACAAAAGGGTGGCCTCATCACTGGGGGAGGGCCCCCCACATGGAGATGAAGAGGCTTGTCTCAAAAGGTTCAACTAATTCTGCACTCTGTTATTTTACTAAACAAGTTAAATATTTTTATTTTCTAACCACATCAGAGTTCTTGTGCTTGTTAGTACAACAAAGATAAGGTACAAATCCATTTCCACAGACTTCAGTTTTTGTCTTGTTACCCTCATAGCTCACTTGGATTGTTTCTTTCTGCTGGTACCTGACAGAAAAATGCAAACAAAGATTTTTAGAGTTCAGCAGCAATCAAATGGAAAAAAAAGAAAGCACAAAGTTATGTAATTACTTAAGAAATGGATTGCTGAGCTATTAAGCAAGAATTGGAATAATTAAGAGGCAGGCTTGGTGAATATTATTCAATATTTTAATGTAAAATGTCTGCATAAACCCTGTAAAGAATTTCTGAGATAGAAATAGGAAACAGTATAATATAGAAACTACAAAATGCTCATATTCTTTCACGTTACACTGATCCCTGTGAGTAGCCAAAGCATGGTGCTTTCCCCCTACTGGCAGATATGAACAGACTCTGGAAGATTTTGATACTATCTGCAATACCCCAGAGAGTGAAAATTCTGGATTCTCAAAGTGAAATCCAACCTGGAATTTTCAGAAACCAGGTGGGGCAGAGGTTTCAGCACAAGGCCTACCTTGCTGAAGCTGGGATGTGCCTGGACTGTAGTTTGGGGAACTTGCAGGACTCTCACTTCTGACTGTCATTTCCCAGTGAAAAATTAATTTGAATCAGCTTAAATGTAAAAAAATCTGTGTTACCTGGATGCAGCACACAGGAAGACAGTAACAAAGGTATACGAAAATTCTGCTCCTCTCAACAGGAGAGGGACAGGAAGCCCAGAAATGAGAGTCAAATCAAACACTGTGCTGCTGAAGAAATATTACTACCATAAAAGACACACCACCCCTCCAGGCAGCCTTTTTCCTTTGCTGAAACTTATGTTCTATATTGCATCATTATGGTTATTCTCACTGTTATTTATTAACATTTTACACTTGGCCTTCAATTTAAATGGTTGTTGCTGTTGCAGAAAAAGCACTCAATCCATGCCAAAGTTTTATGAAAAATCATTAACCTTTTGCCAAATTAAGAGCACAGCAAGCACTTAAATTTACTTACTGCATCCAAAATTAAAAACATGAGAAACACAAACTTATCAAACTGAGCAAACTGTTAGCAGGTGTCCTCTAACAGCGTATTTTGTACAGGCCGAACACTTTCATATTGTGAACTTTGATAAAGGAAACAGGGCTTTAGCACAGACTACGAAACAATTGCTACTTGAAGACTGAGACAAAGAATGCATGCACTACATCCTCTCTCCTCTTTGATACTAGGACTGCATTGGAATTGCATGAGTATGACTTGGAAAGAAGAGATGGGGTAAAGCTCCTCTGAATTTTGTCCTGACCATGCTTGTGAGTTGCATAGAACAACCTCTACTCAAAATGCTGGTTTGCACATTTATTCAGAAGCTACAACTCTGCCCATTCCCCAGGCTCCAACACAGGGCAGGACTTAGAATCATAGAATCATAGAATCATTAGGTT